>UZAN01039426.1:175730-190473 GCA_900618425.1 Echinostoma caproni | reverse complement strand
GTTTACTCAGTTTCTCTCTCTCTCTCTCTTTCTCTCTTTCTCTCTCTCTCTCTCTGGCATACGCAATACGTGACCAATGCATCAGAGGCGGTGTAAAGCGATTACTTCTGTTAGAGAGCAACTATCCACGCCCAACACAACGACGAACCTCGTCATCACTCACTCGATGTTTCCACCAGACAAGCATTGCTTTGGAGACATCGGTGGTCGAATACTTAAAGTCGATTAGCATCCTCAA
This sequence comes from Echinostoma caproni, assembly GCA_900618425.1. Taxonomy (NCBI): domain Eukaryota; kingdom Metazoa; phylum Platyhelminthes; class Trematoda; order Plagiorchiida; family Echinostomatidae; genus Echinostoma; species Echinostoma caproni. Next base: position 190,235 of record UZAN01039426.1, on the reverse strand, counting down.
AGCGGAGGTCAGGTCTTGCGACCGTAGAGCAGAACACTACGAACCGCGGCAATTTACACCCCTTAAGGGACAGTCGGATGTCATGGCGGCTCCACGGGTGTCGCAGGTTGGCGAAAGCTGCTCTAGCTCTCGCTATTCGTGATCTGATCACCTCCCCAGTAACACCACCAGCTGCCTTCAAACTCCCGAGTTACTCAAAGCTCTCAACTACTTCCAGCTGATCACCACAGAGAGTGAGTGCTAGCACAGGCTCCTGCCAGTCTTGTAGAAGCACTTAGCACTTTGATGGTGCAGAGCACATACCATACCTGGATATCTCTATCTCCAAGCGGTTCAAAGCGTACTGCCTGCCTTTGTGTTATCACCCAGCAAGACGATGTCATCGGCGTATTCTAAGTCAAGGACTCCGTTCCCTGGGAGGAGATCGACCCCGCCGTTTGCTAGACTGGACTAAGCATTCTGTAGAAAATCTTTGACAAAGTTGAAGATGCTTATCAACTTTCTGTATTCGACCACTGATATCTCCGGGACATTACCCGTGTCTGGTGGGACCATCGGGTGAGCAATAACGAGGTTTGTTTTCGCGTTCTCTAACGGACTTCATCGCTCTACATCTCCGATGGCTTGGACATGTTTTGCATCTGCCTGCCCATTTTCTACCCTTCCATACTCTCTTAGCACGTGCTGCGCAAGACTGGAAGAAACGCCACGGCGGTTAGACCATTACATGGCAGAACAGTTTGAAGAAGCTGGCTTCAGATTGGTCTCCGATTGGCGCAACCTTCCAGGTAGGGGCCCAAGGGATGAGGATTGTCGTTAATTAGAGACGCCAAGAGATATGATGTAGAATAGAAGTCAGTTCATTTGCGACCATGCTCGCGGTTTCATTTGCGTTTTCTGGTGTTCCATTGTCTAATAGCGTATAACCGGCTATCGATTAGGATTTCGAGGACTATGAGTGCGAGCCCTTGTGATCTCTTAGGTCTTTACTTTGAACCCGAATTATTGCTTGACTCCTGATGGAGCCCTCATTCACACGAGACAGTGATCAAGTCGGGCACGCGAAATTACATAGTTACTGGTTGTAAAAAGTGAACTAAACTGATGTAACCCTCTTTTTCTTGATGATTAAAAATATTCTCAACTCCGTGTAGTAAACAGTATAAGCGATTGCCGTCAGTTATGCTGAATTACTTTTCTATAATAGAAATCGGCAACCTGAGACTACAGATTTAACGGTGATCAACATGAGTCCGAAATAAAATACGTATGACTTTGATTCAGTTGATAGCCACGCTGCCCACCAGCAAAACTCATTTCCCGGATTCACTTCTATAAACAACAACTGAGACGCGATCGCTGTTAGACTTTGATGTTGTTTGACTCAACACCACGCCGTTCCCTTCAACTCGTTATTCCTCAGCACTGTGCTTGTCTACTAGCGCATCCGCACACTACCTCTTCTTAACTTCCATTTTTCCAACAATTGATTTTATATAATTGATATGCTTCTGATGTGAAAAAGATGTAATCCTCTGAATCGTGTCAACGAACATGAATTTCTTAGGCCTCCTGGTTAATTTTCGCGGAACTGGTATATTGTATAGTACGACGCTCTTACATACAGTCTTATCCGGCATTTACTGATATCTGCATGTACGCAATTATCTCGGAATGGTTTTCTTCCATTTTTTTCTCGTATATGTTGTCATATATTCATCAACCTGACCGTCGAAGGCCAATGACGGACTGTGGCGCTGAATACAGGAATACCAATGGTGTAGATTAAGCTAAACACTTACTAAGCCTTATCGCATCGTTTTGCATTATTTTTATTTCTTGATCTGCTTACGAGATTATCATTTCATTCATTGTCATCATGTATACTCCATTTTCCCCCAGGTGAGCTTTTGGGGATTTCATCGATTTTTTATCGTTTATATTTAAGCAATCATATTCAGTTTCTTGCTGGTCAGCTAACCGCTCTTCAAACGATAAAAACCAAAATCGTGAAAACTTCGTTCCTTATGCTATGTTAATTTTTTCTTCGTTTCAGGCAAACACGAAAAAGCAAAAATATGAACGTATTTACGAGCGAAAAGTTGCTACCTCTCCGGAGCAGTTGTGCAAGGGTTACGCTTTTGAATTCGAGAAGTATCTGCACTACGCCCGAGCCTTGTCTTTCGAATGCACGCCAGATTATCAGTACCTAAGAGGAATGTTCCGTCGACTTTTCCAAAGCTTGGATTATTCTCTGGACTATCTATTCGATTGGACATTGTTGCGCACAAATACTTTGAACTCAGAGGCCGCAGTTGTGAGAAACCCCAATGAAGGCAATAATAACGCAAACAATAATACGACGAGTAACAACAACAATAATAATTCAAACGCTAATCCAAATGCTGCTGCTAACCGTAACCACACAGGTGGTGGTACCGAGCCGCAGCCCGATCAATCTAATGATGTTGATGCTCAGACACGTATGATTCTCCATAGCCTTGTCGGTCGTGGGCATCATTCTTCGTCCAATCAACCTCAGCCGCAACAGCAGCAACAACTGTTGCAACAACAGCTGAACAACAACAGTGGTGCAGTCCAGTCCTCAGCCATGCACTCGCAATTCGTCAACCCTTCTGGTAGCGGTGTAACGCATTCCGGTGTTTACAATGCCGCAGCTGGAACTAGCGGTGCATATGGCATGCGCTGTGTTATGCCTGACTTGCGACGTTGATGAGAACTATGTTCTTTTATCTTTTTGTCTGAATGTTTGTCTGTTTTGACTCATTTTCCCCGACCGCTTTTATCCATTTCTCTGCTTGTCCACCGTCGTATCTACTCCTATCGCTGCTGACGATTCGGTTTCTTTGTGATCTATGGACGGTTATACAGCCGAATCCTGAACTCCCCGAGTATATCACTTCCGTATGCTGCGCCTAGGATCTCTGTTTCTCCGGAGGCGCTTTCAGGTTCTGGTCTATGACATTGTTACTCTCGACCTAAGTTGCGCGTGTATGGGTTATCACAAGTGTGACTGATAGTACTACGTTTTCACAACCCAGTTCCTCCATCTTCCTTCGTTTCTACGTTCGATACGGGTATCTTATCCGACAGCAGTTTTAAGGTAGAGGTTTCGAACTCACCAAACAGACCCGTATTTTGTACGGAGGATGTACACCAACATACACGCACACCACTGTACTGTATTCATGCATTACTGTCGCGCAATTCTGAAGCACTTTACCACATCCAAACCCGTATATCAATCTACTCACTCTTGTTATTCTGTGGTTGAAAATCATTACCACTTATCAGTCCATCTATTCACTGTCACTCTTACCTGCATCTCTTTTTCATTCTCTACTCTCCGTCAAGGTAGCTCAGAACGGCTCTTGTGACTTCCAACCAATGTAAACGCACGCACACCCATGTGCCGTATTCACCCCCCGGGCCGTTGTCTTTTCCTTCCGTTGTACATATAGTTTCCGGTATGCTACATTCGTCTCTTTTTGTTTCTCTCCGCCAGTGGTTGCTGTTTCAAGCTTGATGGTGTGGGGTCGTTTAACTTGTCAAGGACTTCTTGATTTTGCCTTCTTTTATGATAGATTCGAAATAAGTAGATGTAAGCAATTGTAACTGCTCTGTCAGAGGAAGAAAACTGAACACTGCTTTGTGGTCCAATCATGAAACTAAACGTTCCAGCTGTGAATTCGTTCCCTAGAAAAATTGTCCGGCAATCTGACCGTGTTATTTTACTGTTGTCCATTGATCTTAGTTAACTCATAGATGTGATTTCCGTTGTCTCGGGCAACACTGTTAGAGACTCGAAATATTTGTTCTCCCCAGCGCACAACTGTATGCGCACTGGCCTGTCTTCAGGTGACGGATAATGAGTCAGTCGTCAGTTTAATGGTTGATCAAGAATAAGTTGTATCTTGCTAAGCAGTTGGTAGCGGACGATCATTGCTCAAGGGAGCGGCAGTTTTCGTGTGATAAACGTCTTCCACTGAAGAGTGTCGCACATGTCTATAAACCGCACTGTCGGTTGCGACTCGCCCCTAAATAAGGCCACTACTCAAGTTGCATTTCATCCACTCCGCACGGTAGTCCGGAAGAGTCAAGTGAACTGCACCTGGGCCCACCGGCTTGTCCGGAATGGTCCTGTTTCATTGCAGGCTTCACTTAAGTGTGCGAAGTTATCAGGTGCAGTTTCAAGCAAAACGACCGGACAAGGTGCCGGGAGCTTACCTTCTACTTCGAACTGGACGAATGAGTAGTAAAACGTACTCGAAGTAGTAGAGGAAGTAGACTAGTTTTGCTATATCTCACCTGTCTGACGCGTCATAACAGACTCGATTGGCGCTTACCAACTTGAGACGTGTGGCCCCGCCGCGACATCCGGCTGTCTGTCATGGTCACCGATAGAGACAGCGAGATAGCTGGGTGTCGCAAACGGTGGCGCTCATGCAGCTACTCATTATCCTTGCAACCTCAGTGTATCTTCCACTTGAATTTACTCTCAACATTCCAGTCATCAATCTGCTCTTCTATCCAAATGGGCGGCAAAAGACAGCAAACAAAACCGGCGCACAAAAGTGCTGGGTTAAGGGTTGTAAAAACTGAAACTGAACTTGAAAAAGGAATTGCTTTGTACTCTTTTCAAGTGAAGTATCATGGATATTACCAAGATCAGATGCTCGTACTATGCAAAAACGTTTCCATGAAACAACGCACCTCGTGTCAGTCTGGGTAATAACTGAGAGGCTGGCTTCTTTCATCACCGAGAAGCAGCGCGATTGCCCGCCGGAATCCAAGGACGTTGTTAGATATGGGTAATCAAAGCATAACAGTGCAGAAGCTACACAGCGACCACATTGGTATCGATTTCCTGTCGGAAGTTCTCTTGCCCGAATCGTTAAGGTCATCTAAATCGATGCAGCTTACAGGCCCTATCATGGTTTCCCTTCTGACGATTCCAGTTCACAGAATGTGACAGTAAAGCGGAAGAGTTCTTGAACAGTAATGAGCAAACGATCAGTTTCAATCTATACAACCAGTACCCGTGCACCGTAGTGCCTCGGTTTTGGTTGCGATCTTTTGACTGTCCATTTGGACGAAGAAGTAGGAGGAAGAGCTAGAAAGCTATTGGCAGTATCAAGGTAATAGAGATTCGAATAGTCCAGGGTTGCGAAGAAATTGAGTAGCTACACCAGTGCCACTGTTTACTACACAGGTGGTGTTGGCGCAGTGGTTTAGTCGCTACCACAGGCGTGTTTTGGACCATATGGTCTGAGGTTCGAGCCCCGCCACCGCCGCCCAACTTTGGTGGTAGGCAGCTTTGCTACCGTCCGGTTTAATACCACGCCTAACATATCAGGGCCTTATGTGGTTCACCACTCCAAGTCCCGGGGTTTAGGTTACAGGTTTCCATCACTGAACAACAGATCGTCGTGACTATGGGGCTTACCCCGTCTGCTGTTCAGCACACGGAAGTGTAATAAAAAAAGGTAATGGTGACTTCGATAAACTATTTCGCCTTAACCACAACTCCCCCAACAGATGCTGTAAACCGGACTGGCTTCTACTGGACGTAGTTGACCATCCTATAGCAGAACAAATAAGCAGGGAACGTTAGCTTGAGCACTTCGATAGACTGTCCAACCAACCTTCGCACCACCCGACCTCCGTACCAGCATTAGCTTCTCCAGAACTGTACGAAGTCAACTGTCGAGTGTAAATGAAATTCCTATCGTTATCGATCATCTGAAAAATCGGAAACTGGTAGAAGATAGTACCTCTCCTGGAGTCTTGATGACTTGTCCACCTTCAAAAATTGATAAGTTTCGCTCATCTTTGTTTAAAAAGAAACATTCTCGAGCAATCAGGGATACGTTCATTTTATTTTACATCCCCAAGAAAGGTGATAAACTAGTGGGTCAGCACTATCGAGGTATTTGCCTAATCTTTGTTACTGGTGAGATTTCTGTACTGCTACTCAATCACTTTTATGCTGCAAGGGATCGACACGTGTCCGAATCAAGGGTGTTTCCACTGTGGCAGAGACTGTGTGGACCAAATATTTACCCTCCTTTGAATACCGGAGCCCCGACACACCATCGACTTTAGCCAGCTTCATCGAATTTCAAATCACTCATCGAATGAGTGCCTTCGTTCAGATACCTAGGCTCTAATTTATCTGGAAGGGCCAAACGAAGGTGATGTTGCGGATTGACAATGCAAGGAGAGCTCTGTCCCACTGTTGCGACAAGGTATGCAACGCTACAACGGCGCTGAAAGCTGCTCGCCCTCCGAAGCCGCTGGTTGCAATTATTCCGCCATATCCTTCGGCGATTCGACACGGGGCTTATAAAGCAAACAGTCGTGATTGGCGGTTTTGTCTTATGGAGTGGCTCAAAATGTGAGTCAACGTCATCTAGAAAGACGTGGAGCTTTTGGGCCATCAGTCGGTCCACGGTGCCCAAAAATGCAAAATAAAGCGCAACACGATCTGCGCTGAGCTGACCTCGAGCCGCACCTGGGCAGCAGCTATACACAGCAAGTATCCAGCAGTTATCTGTGGTTCCGGTTTGTCTTCCAGCAGGCAATGACCGCTCCGCCTCGCGTCCGAAAGGAAACGTTTCAGCTGAATACAAAGATATCCCAATGTAGTAATTTGTCAGTTAGGGTCGACTTCCATCAGACTTTCAACATTCGCCTACCGAAGATCAAAACCAGACAGACATTGTGCAATTGAAGGAATCCGTAGTTCTTTGCTGGAGCAGCATAGTGGGCATTATTGTCATCATCATCAATTGCGCATACAAACTATTCCAAGCATTTTGGTCTGATAAGAAGTGAAAATAATAACGCCACTATTGTCGGTTTGCTGCCATGGCTTTCAGTGTCTCCAAACATACAATTAGGTCATGGAACTCTACGACCGTTAATCGGAGTCCTGTTTGTTGTTCACGGGTATTTTTTTATCCTGAAGGGCGTCAGACGAAGTGTGGCGGAGGCTATTCCTTTGTTGGCGATTGGGACCAAACTTATCGCGCGGTAGTTTGCGCAGTCGTTGAGAGATCTCTTCTTTAAAATCGGAACGATCATTGATCTACTCCAAAATGAGGGAATGCGCTCTTACAGTCAGATGTTGCGCAATACATCAGCAATTAAATCTACGGGGTTATCGCCCTCCATCTTGAAATGAGTGGGAGGAAGTCCGTCCAGTCCTGCTGACTTTTCTCACTTCAGAGCTTGAATACAAAATCAAACTTCTGTTTCTTCCACAAGATCGCCCGACACCGCCCACGGAACTTCAGTTGCAGGGGCAGTAATCTGGCTAACGCCAGGCCAGCTGAAGTGTTCTCTGAATTAGTCCACCCAGCGATCAAGTCGTTGTTCCGTATTGTGAATAATCTGCCCACCTTTGTCGCAGATTGTTTCGTTAACTGGGATTTGCCTCCGATATTGCTTATCATTTGAAACAGTATTTGACCATTCCCCGATGCAGGGATTACTTTCGTCGCCCACCAGTTTTCACGGTCCTTCTTGGGGCTCTTTGAAAGCCGATGTTGAAGACGCAGCCCACCCTTATCTTGACCCTGGCCAATCAGGATTTATCACTTTATCTCCATCGGAGCTGCTGACTCATCAGGTATCCAATACCTCAGACGGACTTCAAGTTTAGATCCATAAGCGAAGTTCGCTGCGGAATGCATTGCTTGTCTAACTTGATCCCATTGTGCAAGCGCACTACTATGCTACAGCCCGTTTAGCTCATACCTTAGTTCTGATTCGTAGGGTGTCCGAACGGTTGGGTCAGATAAGGGATGATCCGCTAACCGGGGTTGCTGGTATTTTCTGCGACCACTGAGCCAAGGAGTGAACTGCACCGAAACCAAAGCGTGATCAGATTCAACGCAGGCGGTTCAATAGGAATTGCAGTTTTGTATTGAGCCACGCCAGCAGTAGCTTACTGCTCTATAGTCAATCTGAGTTAGCGTACCGACAGAATTGGAGCGCCACGTTTCTGTGCGTCGTGAGCTGTCTGACGTTGGTTCTGGACAAGATTAGATGTTGGCCTCCGCGGAACTAAAGGAGACGATCGCCGCTGTATGTTCGTTGGTAGGACAGAACACCTTAACTTCCCAGACAGGCTTCCGATGCGTTCAGTTTCCCAACCTGCGAGTTAAAGTCACCTGCCTGCACAAATATAATGTAGTTTCGGCTCAATCGAATGAATTTGGTGAGTTTGTCGTGGAACTCGTTTTTGTGCTTGAGAACTGTCGTTGCGTCTGTTTTGAGATGATGAACAAAACCTTTTGGTGTTGCTTCCTTTCCGTACATTGATAGACCTCTGGAGCCACATCGCACGTAAGCGACTGTTTACCGAGATCCGGTCGATTAGTAATACTTCGACTCTACTAAATGCCTGCTCCCTGCTGAGCGACCTTCATCGTCTGATGGTGTGCAGAAGAAGTCTCGGAGACGAGTCCTATGGACTTGACGAGGATTCAGAATCTGCGTTGCATTTGGTGGTAAATTACTTACATGCTACTTAGCAACGAGTTTTAGTGAATGACGAACAAGTTTTGTGATAGAATGTTATGGGTTGGGAGAAGGGGAAAAGGGAGAGGGTTGGGTATGTGAGACGGTTAAATAAAGGTCGGAATGTCTGAGCATTAGCCCAGTTATCGCTACCCACCTCGATCGAGGAAACGGAGGCCGCGATCCTGATTATCCTGCACGACGACGGATCTAGTATGGAATTTATGTGTTGTGTGTGCATTAAAGTTTGATGAAAGGGTGCTGCTAGGGTGTCTAGCCATTAAGCAGGAAAACGATCGGGGTTCTGGTCCAAAGCCTTCAGTCCTGACATGAACCTAACCACATGGCAGCGGGGAAGACGGATTGAAGGCGCATTTACTTGGATCGATTACTTCTCCACCATTTTACCGACTGAGACACTAACTCCAGTCGAACCCCCAACTTGGTGGAAGAGGAAACTTGACTTTATCTGACCTCTGCCTTCTGACCTTCCAGGCATGATAAGATCTGGTTTGATGAAAACCATCCTGTGTAGCTCGTTGGACCATAGAGGTGCATAAGCCATCACCACTTCAAGATGCAATCTCTTCGTGTTGGTGATGACATTTAACAGGTGAATGTAGGTGTAAATAGCGGCTTTCGACCAAATGTATTTGGAATACCGTAGCCGGCTGATACCCGAGGAGTGTCATGTTTATCTTTCAAACACAAAAAGAACAAAAGCTTATGAGGATCGGTTTATATGAAATGATTAAGACCGCCAGTTAAAAGACGGCATCCAAAGCAGATGCACGAAAGTGCGTGGCTAATGGTTGTACAAACTGAACTGAACCAGGTTGTCTGATCCAGACGCCCTATGGCCCTTCGGGACTTGGGGTTCCTTTCGAATCTCCGCTTCTGTGGGTGCTTCTATGAATAGTGACGAGGGTGTGCTCTCAGGAGAACCATTTGAGGCAGTCAGCGCTGAGGTCTCGTTGAACTCGATAAAAAGTGCTCTGCCCAGCATTCCAAGCGTCGGTGAAGATTGCATATTGCCGTGCTGTCTGCTTCTCAGATTGTTTAACTAACGCATTGTCTTTTGGACCCCGTAGCTCGGGTGAGTTGGAAATTTGCCGGGTGTTTCTACATCTAGCTTCTGACTCCATTTCCTTGCCACGTAACGTCCACCAGGCTTCTCAGTCTGAAGCTCTGAGTTCACGCTCCCCATGTAGGCGCTGTTTGCTATGCTCTCTGTCTGCCTGGATTACCCGATGCGTCAAGAAGTCTGAGAGAGTTGGCAGAGACCCAGTGTTTTATAACTCGGCGGGTTAGGCCACAACTGTGTAAACTGATCGAGTGCATTGCGTTTTGGATGGTTGGTGGTAGTTAGCCTTGCGGTCAACGCATTTTGGTAGTCGGCTAGCACGGCCGGATCAGGAAGCTTGGTAACGTCAAGCTGTTTGCATTTCATCTTTTTGCGAGCACCAAATCGCATAGACAACTTGGCACAAACCAATGCATGATCGGAGCCCAAAGAGGTAGACCAATAAGAACGGCAGTCTTTCACACATCCTATCCATGTATAGCTGGTAGCTGTATGATCAATCTGACCACGTCTGTACGGAAGAGGGGTTACGCCCATTAGCGAGGTGACGCTTTGGGTGTCTGAAGTTAGTGCTAACGAGGAACAGACCGTGTTCAGAGCACATGTCAAGAAGGCTATCCCGATTATCTGAACGACAGCTATCAAGGCCATAATGACCACCAAGGTGGGTCTCATCGGGTGACCGACGGTCTATGCGTGTATTTGGATTTTCTGCCAGGATCACGATATCCGTCTTAGTTGCTTTGAGAAGAAGCTCATGTAGGTTGTGGAACAAAGCCTCTTTAACTGTATCCGGGATACAGTGTGGGAGCGTATGCAGAAACCACGAATAAGCACCGTTCGTTTGGTTTCTGCTTTTTGACTTGAACCTCTGGGTCTCACTGTCCATAGTCGGCTACCTACTGGGATCCAATGCAGTAGATCGGCCTCGGCCCTGGCCCTCAAGGCAATGCCAACGCCTGCTTGACCAGACGCTGGTGCGATAGGGTCCCCGGAAACTCGCAGTTGAAACGCTTCTTTTTTGATCGGAAGGAGACGTTAATCCGATCACTGAGCTGGGGTTCTGAATGCGTATTTCCGAGAGGCAACACACATCAATCTCTAGAATGTTGAGTGTACGGGCCAAACCTGCTTGTTGTCTTATACGCATTAGGGTTCTTACGTTGAACGAATGCAGTTTGAACGCAGAGTGAGGTCGGAGGAATTGAACGGTCTACTCTGAATGACAAGGCATTGCTGAAACAGATGTCAAGGAGGATAGCCGCGGATTACAACATGAACCTACATCGGTGGAACCATTAACGATGGAAAAAATAGTGGTCTCTTTTTTGTGTGGGCGGGTGGAAGTGTTGCTTGCAAATTTTGAGAAGAGTTTTTCGTGCCTATAAGCTTCTGAGACATGTTTGAATATGTAATTTCATATATCCGGTTTTAGATAGTGGGCATGGTACTACTCGGTTACCCAAGCCGAATTGGAGAGTTTTCTGAGAGAATCCCAACCGGAGCCATTGGTCAAAGAACCCGACCCACAAGGCAATGGGTATTAAATGGGTAGCTGAAGAAAATCTGTGCGATTTAGAGTACACTGACGACGTTTGTCTGTATGGAGGATGCACAAAGTGCTCCCAACAGGCTTTCAAGTAGCCTTTCTGATTCGTTCATGTATCCCACCTGAGCATTGAAGGCTGTAGCGACTACCGCGATGTCCGTCAACCGAGCGCTTTGGAGCAGTTGGGGGAGGTCCTTGTAGAATTCATCCTTCATTTCTGGCGAACTACAATCAGGCGGTTCGTACACGGATATGACGAATAAGCATCAAGGCTTCGTTTTGTAGTTGTTGACCCGTGCTGAACCATCCAGACGTACAGTGCAGTCAGTTGTTAATCGGGATCTAGTCGAGAAGTGAACGCTCGGCCTTGACAGTTTGCGCCATCTCGACACCAGCAACAGTGCGAGCTTCGGATACCGAATCGCCTGATACACGGAGAGTGTAGCCTGAGGATCTGGTTGGGTCTGGAAATCGCTAAATGATGACCGAAGTAGGGTCTTGTATGCGTGTTTCGGAGACAGCATACATCTAAATTGAGTTTCAAGGGTTCTGTCTAAGGCAGCTTGTTGACCGATCTGGTAGTGTGCGACCAAATGCGGCTTGGTGAAAAGGAGATTTTGGTTTCAAAAGTCTGATAGCTTCTGAGTAGTTGACCTTATCAGTGATATCCCATGAATGGTTCAGACAGGAGGCACCTCCTAAGGTTTGAGAGAGAGGGTTTTCTAAATCGGTACCCACGACTTTGTGGAACGACATACTTCGCGAAGGGGTTTTTCTTAGAGAATCCGAACCGCAGCCGTTGACTCAAAAGTCTGACTCACAAGGCAGTGGTTCGTGGATCCAGCACTAGAGCATGACAAAAGCATCCTTGTGGGAGCTTCTAGGGACCAGTCAAGCAAGGCCTTTGAATTTCGATTAATTGCGTTGTTCGCTGGTGCGTTGTTCGTCAGTCCGCTGTTCAGGATCGGCCTTTAGCCTCATGCACCGTGTTTATTTGCTGGAGTGACCTCTCCAGGGGCGGGTATGGATAGACGAAGGAAACCAGGTGCCCAAGTAGCTGGCTTCATCTGAGCTTCATCTGGACTCTTCCCACGGACCTTTCAGGCATGATTGGACCTGCCGCTCTGAGGAGCCATCCTGGATACCTCGCAGGGTCATGGAGGCAGACAAACCATCACACCACGTCAAGGTGCAGTTTCGTGATGGTATCCAAGACCAATGACCACTGTGTTCTCAGATGTCCGCGCTGCCTTTGACTCTCAGTAGGACCGCACTATAGAGCGTTTTGTCGAGGAATGGAGTTCCTGAGAAGTGTGTTGATCCTCAAAGAGTTGTATGGTCATACTCAGGTCGGGTAAGGGTTTATGGCTAGCTTTCGCGACTCTTTGCGGTCGCCACTGGAGTGCAACAAGGTTGCTCCCCATTCATCCTCAACTTTGCCATATAAGATGTTTTACAGGATGTTTTGTCTAGTTTAGCAAACGATGTAGTCGATCTCCTCCCAGGGAACTCAGTCCTTGACCTAGTATACGCCGATGACATCACCTTTTTATTACACGAAAGTGAATACGGTAAAAGGGGTAAACTCCATGATCCAAAGATGTACTGTAAGTGGGAAGGTATGGGGAGCATTCAAGTTAGAACCAGCTTGTTGATTCTGTGTTTAAAAACATGGATGTTGTATGTTGGAGGGAAGACCGAAAGGGGGAGAGTGTTCCACAGTTGTGCAGTTCTTGGGAAAACAAGATGATTGATAGTTAGAAATGCGACATCTGGGATGGTCACTTGAATTGGGTGGCTAGCCGCTTGTGCGCGGGATCTACGAGGAAGAACAAGCGGGAGAGGGACAGATGCGAAAAGCTCATCAGAGCAAAATCCAAAGTAGTATTGATAGAACTAAGATAGAGAAGCGACTGCCCGACGGTGAGCTAGTGACTGCAAGTTCTATGTTAGGGACGGGTCGTTGATGAGACGGATGGCCTTACGTTGAACCCGATCAAGAAGTGAGGTAGACGAAGCTCCACCCCACACATGACTGCAGTATTCAAGTGTAGGGCGAATCTGAGCTTTGTAAAGCGAGAGGAGGTGAATGGGGGTTAAGAAACACCTGGTGCGGAAAAAGAAACCAGTTTTGCACGCAGCGCGGGAAACAAGTAGATAACTGTAAGGTGACCATGAAAGAGAAGATAGGGAAAGACCCAATAGGTTGCATGATCCTGTTGAACGGAGTGTTTGAGTTGAAATTCAAGGAAGTGGAGAAAGATGTGTGTTTAAGAGAAATGGACATAAGGGAAGTTTTACTGGCATTGAACAGAACACAGTTGCCACAGCCCCAAGCAGAGATAAGGCCCAGATCAGAATTTAGGGATAAACTAAGGGAGGAACGATCGTCACTAATGCTGGAGTTAGCGATGCGCGAAGAGGAATATGACATAGAAGAGTGTAGAGTAGCGTCATCGGCATAGGCGTGGATAGGATTTGATGTTGAAGAAAGAAGGTTATCAATAAACATCAGAAAAAGGGAAGGGGAAAGTACAGAACCTTGGGGAGCACCAGCATTCACAGGCACAGAATGAGACATGGTCCTGTCTACTCTGACGGAGATACTGAAGTCCTTGAGGTACCTTTCTGTCTAGGATACCAGTTCCGAAGGAAAGCCAAACTTGGGTAGTTAAACCAGCAAACCGGCGTACCAAACACGATCGAAAGCTTTTTATATATCCAGTGACACCGCATGGGTTTCCCCGTGGTTGTTCAGTGCCGCTGACCATGTATGCGAAACGAGCGTCAGAAGATCATCGGTAGATCGATGTGATCGGAAACCGCACTGGCGGTCGCTGAGCATATTGTTCTACTCCAGGTGGTGGAGGAATTGATCAGAAACAACTGATTCCATAACCTTCAAAATGACTGGTGTGAAAGTGATGGGGCGGTAGTTGTTTGGGTGAGAGTGGTCGCCGCGTTTGGGGATTGGAAATATTTCTAATTTTTCCATGGGGTTGGGAATATCTTAAAATTTACAGATAAACGGAATAAACGTAGGAGGGGAGCCAGTTCTGGGGCGCACATTTTGAGGACAGTGGGAGGAATCCCGATGGGTCCAGGTCGCTTGTGTGGGTCCAGCGACAAGAGGATCTGACGTATTTTTCTGGTGGAAATGAGGGGCGTGAAAAAATAGTTTGCCGTTGAGTGTGTGCTGGGTTGGATGGGTGATTCGAAAAGAGTAGAATTGGAAGCAAAATGGGAAGGAGACATTTCTGCTTTTTCCAACGGGTCGGATGCTAAGTCACCGGATGGTTTAACAATGGGTGGGAAGTTAGTGGAA
>UZAN01039426.1:148856-162092 GCA_900618425.1 Echinostoma caproni | reverse complement strand
GTTTTACCAGTTGCTGTGCATGTGTCCGGAAAAGTGTTGTTTTTTTTGGGGGGGGGGGGCGATGCAATTTTTTCGTATATTTCTCGTGATTAAACAAACATGTTAGAGATGGCAGAAAAGAATCCACAATGAACAAATAACGGAGAGAAAACAATTGCATTGTGACGTGAAACGTTTATTTCTTGAGACATGTTTGAAGAAAGAGCACAGCTGCGCTCGGTTACACGATTTATGCCGAGGGAGATTTCATTGTATTTCAACTGGTACAGTGAGATAGAAGGCAACAGCTTACATCACAGGGCAGTACATCAGTTACGGACGAATACTACAAGGCCAAATAATCCCATTTTTGAACACTACGAAGGCAGCGATGATGGGAATAGCAGTTTTTTCACATTCACAGGTCGACTTTCTTGTTGCAACCAATCACGTGAAACTTAGAAGCTGGATTTGATGTCAGCATACATAACCCTAAATTGGCTTGTACAGTCCAGACCGTGATCCGTCATCAACAGATGTCTAGCGATAGATGACGAATGTTGTTTGTGTGCTTGGTGTTCTTGGGTAAGGGTGGTGGTTGGTAATGGTGTATTGTGATTGAGTGTGTGTGTGTGTGTGTATGTGTGTGGAGTCGAGGAACCGAATTGGAGAGTGACCGTTGATCACGTAGCTCTGTCCATTGGCGTCTACCCCACATAGGATATGATCCTGGATGCGCGTATGGAAGTGCTTATCGGTTCTGCCAATGTAAGATGCTCTGCATCCACATTCGGACTGGAAGACTACGTGCGGTCTGGTGGATAGTGTCAGGGATTTCTTTTTGGGTGAAATGGGGATGTGCGCTTTTGTGTACAGGACGAATAGGTTGGCAGCATCATAAGTTCATTTGGGCACTATTTTCAAACAGTTTTGGGACATCAGGCTGATCTTGTCGCTTTGATCGGGAAGCAAATGCGAACCTGGTTTCTTAATAAAAAATACCTGGGTGTCTTTTCTCGGTAAGCATTGATTGGAGTAAGTCTAATTCCGCATGTAAGCTATCCTCAAAGCAAATGTGATGTGCTCCCTGGATGGGGACCTTTGGATCATTGTTACCGATGGTTAGAGACACTGATTGATTTGGCTGATTGTCGTAAACTGTGGCGTTCTTGCATCTTCTCAATTTCTTTGCAATCTCAGACCACTGAAATTCTCCATTTTCTGGTCGACTCTACTTTCGACTTTCCTGTCTTCTCCCATTCTGCATCCAAATGGGCAGCCGAAAGACAGCAACCAAAACCGGCGCACTATAGGGCATGGTTAATGGTTGTACAAACTGAACTGAACTGATATAACCAGACAACTGAATTTCCATCTCAGTGCCACCATTTTCGCTAAAGTAATAAAATGTGTGACAAGCAGAAATATTATGGTGATTGAATTCATTTCAATGGGACTAGTTTAAAAGGGTGAGACCGACTTACAAGAATTGTTAACTTAATTCGACCAGACGCACAAAAGTGGATCTTTGTTTGCACAGTTTGATTCGATTACGAAACCGGTAGTAGTTCTATTCGTCGAAAAGTCACTCCAACCCACCCAGCAGCTTAGCAGATCAACTAATACATGTTATTTTATGCAGTCTTGGATAGCAAGCTTCATTTGATCATTATTATTGATTTTCTGTATGGGTTTCTTCCAGGTGTCCCCTTGCAGGTCCGGTTTGTTACCTCATGAGTACGGTTTTCGAGTGGAACATAAATACTCAGCACACGCTTTTGATGGGCATCTCTCCACTCTTAATGCAGATTGGTAGCTTTCAGTCACGTGAATCTAAACATTGGTATCTACCCTTCTTTTCTGTGATTCGCCTGCATCAATTTTACACCGGACTCTATTGTCCCATTAATTATGCTTAGTATTTCTGATGCATTTCATGATCCAATTACTGCACGATGCGCTTAGGGTGACATAAACTGCCCATGCATGTGATATGCACATCTGATATTACAGTGAGCTATTATCAAAGTTAGCTGCATGAAAAATTATAGCGGAAATCTTTCCAGACTTCAACTCCGTACTAAATGAACAGATTACTCTGTAGACATGTGCAAACCCTCAGGCATCGGATTCATTAACTGATCACTAAATGGGCATTCTTTTGTGTGAGAGCAAAATTATTCTGAACTTGTGTACATGGTTAGAAATGCATCTGCCTGTGCGCGCGTACGCATCCGTACAGGCCAACACACACACAATCTGCTACACCTCTGCTCGTACCCCTATTCATTCAAATCGTTATTACCGTACCATCACGGGGGAAGCTAGGGCGCGGCGAAGTTCAGAACTAAACGGCCATGACGGTAGCAAGTCTGTTCACATTTAAACCACTCGGTCTGTGAATAGTGTCTTTAAATCCAAAACAGTTCCCCCAGACGAGCAAGCCGTGCAGTCGTTCGCTCGCTACCTGATGCCTGTGCACATAATTCCTTTGCACTCCAAGGTCATCTGCTGCTGTTTGCTATTTGCATGATTATAATCGATTTCTTTTGATCGAAATTTAATAAACTAGGTTTTGTGGATGAAAGCGAAAGAANAGTGCTAATTCTGGTTACATATCACAGACGTTGTATTTTACCCATCTTGTCCAGAACTCAATCGAACGGTATAACCAACCTCGATGTTCAACCAGACAGAATTAAGGGTTGAATCATTCGTGCAATTCAACAACCGTATTCACAACCGGATCATCCAAAATTTCGAAATTTGACAAGAAAATAAATACTTTATATCTATCTATCTATCTATCTATCTATCTATGTAAATATATATATATATATATGCGAACGCAGTAACCATGAGAATAAAAGCGGTGGGTTTAGGTGCAAAAAGGGCAATACAAATGGATAAAAGCAGATGACAGAATGCAGGAAGAACATTTTTCTCTAGTTTCTTCGTGCGCATTGCGATACTTTATGTATATTATGGATAACGGACTTTCGAAGGGCAAACCTCATAAAAATCGCGTCACTGACCTCTCTCCTGAGTCATATCTTTTAGCATCTTTAACCAACGACAATCCTCATTCCTTAGGCCCCAACCTGGAAGGCGGGCCATACCAACAGAAAAAAAACATGTAGCTTCCCCCATGCAATGTTTTGATCGCCGTGAATTTTCTTCCAACCCTTCCCAGCCTGTGCAAAAAGAACACGGAAATGTAGACGATGGGCAGGCATACGCAAAACGTGATCAAAACATCGGAGTTGGTGTAGCGTGATTACTTAGTTTAAAGAACGACTATCCATACCCAACACACGTAGAAGAATCGCGTCATTGCTCATCCGATGTTCCCACCAAACATCAGCGTTCCTTCGGAGACTTTGGTGCTGGAATACGGAAAGTCGAACAGCATCCTTAACACAGAGGGACCAAGTCTCGTAACCGTGTCCTATCTTTCGCTATTCGCGATGTTATCACCTCCCCAACACGACTCACAGCTGCGATCAAACTCCGGAGGTACTTAAGGCTCTTAACCACTTTCAGCTTATCAGCACAGAGGGTGAGTGCATGAGATGGCTCCTGTCAGCCCTGTACATGTACTTTGCATTTTGATGGCGTAAAGCACATCTTGATGCGTTGATCACCATGGGGTTCGAAGCGTGTTGGGTTGCCTGTGTGTTGTCCCCTAGCGACGTGATGTCATCGGCATACTCTAAGACAAGAAATGTTTTCTGTAGAGGTTTCGACTCGACCGGTTTTGTATTGGATAATGTATTTTGTAGAACGTTCTCAATGGTGTATTGTACGAGATACAAAGAACGACGAACGATAACAGCCTTGGCACTATAAGGACTAGGCTTATACTGTTGCGACTGACATTATCACTTCCCGGGCCCATCTTATTGACGGAAACAACAATCGATTCCTTCTTCTCTGTGTGCAATACCTTGGAGTTGAGAACTTGCATTTATCATTCCACCATCATTAAACAGAGCTAAGAAAAGGTGATCGGAGTTCCGCGCTTTGTGACGTTCCAGGGTTTGCATCTTGCGGATATCCACCTCAAAAGGTTTGTTTGTCGAAATAGATTGTGGGATATGTGCTGCAATAGCTGTCGGAGAAGCTGACATCGGTACTCAACAAACTTGTATCTAAAAGTGCTCCACTCACCGTTTGTATGATATCTATATTATTTATGAATGGACAAGCTATTAGCTTCACAGGCCCCGTCGCTCATACCAAGAGCTTTCCCACCGGTGACCCGAGTGAGATTGAACAATTAACGGGAATTCCACATTGCGGCAGCAAGTAATGTAGTGGAGTAATATGCCTCGATACCACCAGATTTCTCGTTCCATGCGCAGATTTGCGTTGAATTCGTATATGGTTTCAACTTGTGCTTCGCTGTTCTCGCTGCTGGTCGATATGGTTCGTACGACACGACATTCAACACATCGTCAGTAAGCTTCGACGACTTTCTTTTCATATGCGTAAACTTCGTCAGTTTCGTATTCCACAACCAATTCTTTCCAACTTTGTGTATCAGTGTGTTTTACCCGTTTTACTTTATTGTTCACCTGTTATTTTTCCCAACCTCCTTAAGAAAGATCTTAATTTACTTCGACGTGGATTGACCATCATTATCCGCGTCTCTTCAATCCCACTAAAGGAGTTGAAAACTAACCTATGCGAACGTTATTTGAATGCATGTGAAAAGTTTGCGCATAAGATTCTCATCGACTTCACACATCCACTACACGCTGACCTAACTTCCTTTTGTTCCCATCCCTCAACTGGATCACAATATCGTTGTGTTCCCTCTATAATAAACATTTATCGTAATTCCACAGTACCCTCATTAGCACGGATTCTTGTTAACAAAAAACAGGTTTTCACAGGATTTGTTACCCGTTTTGGAACTTAAATCTCTTTTTTTCATTGTTATTTTCATTCTCTCTCTGGCTCCAAACTGTATATTTTTTTAACCGAAATGTGGGCTTCATGCTTGCAGAAGTTATTACAATACAATACAATACAATGCATTACAAAATTTCACCCACAAATCGGCTCCACTATACCGGTTATCACATCCCAAGCTGTGCTGGTGGAAAGATGATCATCATTATGGAATCGTGTATTTGCGGCTACTAGCATAAAATGATGCACATGCACGCTGAACCGAATCTGATGATGGCTTAATTCTACAATGTATTTGTACATAGCGTGATCAACTGTACCGGTTGATGCACAAGCACACAGGCGCACGAGCCCAAAGACTCCCTGCCGATTTATTTCTCCCCATGCATTGTGCAATGAGAGTAGGACGCTGGCTACCAGATAGGAAATTATTTTGATCAGTCTGGAGGACGTGGGCGGGTGGGGGGGGGTCGAGTGTAAAAAGTGGAAGATGTCAGAACGNTTTTGTTTGTCATGGCAGAAAAACAGAAATGTACAGCTGCTTTTTCGTGATTGGAACTCTTCAGTCGTGCATACTATGCATATTCCCATAGTGGCATTCGAACCGCAGACCATCATGTTGGGAGATGCAGAGATGCGAGATCACGATAAACAGACAATAGGTTAGGGTCTGAATTGTTATGAACATTACAGTGAAAAACAAAACACTATTAAAAAGAGTCTGTGATTATGTGGCAACACTTGTGACAGATGGGTAACGCGAAACTAGCAGTTTGTGAGGAATTTTTCCAAAGAACGTTTTCATTCTAATCCGATCATTTACAATCACTTTGGAACAGAAAATGTTACACATTTTGAGTACGAAACAATTCTAGATTAGTGATGAATTGTGGTGAAAATCAATCAGTTTCCCAAACACGTGGTGCTTGGGATTCTCAGGTTTTCACTGAGTGATCATGCTTCATCATGTGTTCATCGTATTGTATAACTCGACATATCAATATGTATAATGGTATCGTTCGTATACCGTTAGTCCTATCACGCAATCGTCAGACAGATAACCGAATAAAATATTGGGGGAACGTTCTAGGGCACTATGCCAAAGACAAAAAAGAAGTATTTCGAGAAGTATAACATTCTATCCCTAGCTGAATGGGGGTTACCATGAAAACGGTCATGCAGCACAAATCGGTTACTTGTAGGCAACGAACGGTCAAGAACGTGATGGAGCGAATTAACGTATACTGCTGTGAGAACTCATCAATCACGGTATTGGAGGGTTACACCCCGACTGGATGGAGGAAACGCACCGCATCATTTCGTGTAAATGGTTCATTATCAAAACCGATTGACACTGTCTGTAGGGTTCCACAAGGTTCCCTACTTGGTCTTCGCGCTTTTCTAGCTTCCAGATATGATGCGGCACAAAGCACTATCATACGCTGACGACCCAAAAATATGGAGACCCGTACAACTCCCTGAATAATAATTGACATTGGAGGAAACACTAGACACAGGCTGCCGATAATCTACATTAACGCCATCGGATTTGATGTTGAGAAATGTAAGGATTTATCTTTGCGTCTCGGGGGTCGCTTTCGATAATTACTCGAAAATCAGCCCTTAATGCATGCCACAAATTAGAGAGATCTGGGAGAAATTGTTCTGAAGAGCCCAGGATATTCCGCGTGATGGAGTTGGATTTCTCAAGCGTGATTTTGACTGTTCGAAACAGAACAATTCCCCCATTTGCCTTCGGCGTGCATTCAACTGCACACCGAGTACACCATCCAGGCTTGGAATCCATGGCTAAAATAGCAATTGAACGACCGCAGGGAATAGCACCTAAAATTACCATTCAAGCCCAAATTTAGAAAGCTACAAATCCTAGGACTCCACTTATCTCAATATAGCCGAATTTGAAGCAATATGCTCCTGGTATATCAAATTTATCAATTTGAACGTAACCACCTATAGATTATTCTACCTACACCATCCATTAATGAGCGCATTAGGGAGCATCCCTTCAAACTATTTCTCTAAAAGAGTCGATGAAACCGCAGGTACCACTCTCCTAGCTTCAGAGTATTTACTACCAGGAACTCTCTCCCATTCCAAGTTATTTGTGCTTCAACCATTGATTCTTTCAAGTCGCGGCTGGAAGATGCCTTAGATCACCTAACTGCCCAACACCCGTGAGTAAACATGATAGGTGATCATTTAATTATTTTACTTGTACTACCATTGTAACCTACTGATTGCGGATCCTGTTGGATACCGTAGGCTTCGGCAATGTAAGTTATCCACAATACAAATTTGAATGTGAATTTTAAAGTGAAACTACGAATACAGCACACGCATACCTTAAATCGGATGCGTCCACAAGTTTCAGTAAGGGTGGAATGTGTGGAAGTACGTTGAAGTTTATGGAGTACGATTATGGTACTGTGTACACAGTACATAAATAAGGATTACCTGTGCATTTTTTAACGTTGGTTAGTAGTCTAATTTAGACGGGCATAATATAGAGAGCACATTATTGATGCAATCATTGATAAATATGTAACCATAGGATTGTATGAGAAAACTTTTGTCAGGATTTTATTGTTTTGGAGTGGAGATTGAATATTTGCATGTGATCGACAGGACGTCAAAGTTGTTACGACGGCAGCATGAATGAGTAGTGGTTGACCGTTACCGGGTTGCTACATCAGCAACAACTGATTTATTCATCTGAAACCTCACCAGGCTAGCCTCACTTGTGTAGTGCACTGAACAGACTCCCTGTCTCCGTTCCAATCAAGACAGACTCAGTAAATTGGCGTGTTGTTCATGGGTTTAAAACTTTCGACCGCGAGGTTGAAAACAATAGGGTGATCAAAAAAACGTGTAGTTGCTTTGAAGGAAAAGGATTTTTATGTGATAGAGTGAAATGTGAGTAATTCAAGGCAATCAGAAAATTTGATCGTATTGTTTTGGTGTTTATGCACTGGTGTGTCTGTGCCCAAAGCACATTTTCAACTTTACTGATCCCGTTGAAAGGAAATGTGTCAATGGTTCCAGTAGATATTAAGGGAGGAAGAAAAGTTGTCGAATATTCCCACACAACGCAGGGGTGGTGGTGGTGGTGAGTAAAAGGCAATCCAAAGGAAGCAATAAATCATTTCAGCATTATATCAAAAATTGTCGAAGCAAACCAGCCACTGAAAATGGAGTCGGTTTCAAAGAGAACGTTAGATCAGGGATAAATCAGATACATTTTTCACAGTGAAGACTGAAGCTCTTCCTTGCGATGAACAGAGGGGTGGAGTGGTGTGCGTGCGTGCGTGCGAGCGTGTGGAAGCCTAATCCCCTCCGAGATTCCCCCTAGCCATTGACCAGTCGTTGTATGCGGTGAAACAGGAATTCTATGAAGAGAAGTTGGTGAGTTATATTCAAGGTTATTTTGATAAATAGGTTACCCTATTCTTAGACTAGGCAATAATGAAAAGCACCGTACATTTTTGTGTTGCAAGAACTGTTGACCAGTTTGCATTATCTACATCTGAGCAAGAAGCTATACAATTGAAGATTTGAAGTTTTAACGTGGAATTTGAGATTTCTCTAAACTGACTAACTTGTCCACTTCTAGAAATTGGCATTACTGTAAAAAACCGTTCAACTTCCACTCCGAATCATTTTGCCGCAAAACAGTTTGCGAAAACCTTAGACCTACCCTTGGGATTATTTTGCGGTTCGATGACTTGCTTCCTTCCCACACTCTCTCTTTGCGATTACTCTCTCGAACGTCAAAACCCATCACGATATCCATTTTCTGTTCTAGTGAATGATCAGTTGAAAATTGTCCTCAGATAAATTGATCAGTGTTCACGCGGTAGGAATAAAGTCTTTGCTTGTTCTATACTTCAACGCAATGTCAACAACCTGTTCAAGAATAAGACCCAAACATAATTGGATCAATATCCAGACCCTGACTTCTGTGAACTTGCACCGGTTGAACCAAAATACGGTAAACCAACGCCCATCTCACTTTTTTTAAAATAGTCTGAAAAGTGAGGCTTGTTTGAGCAACGAGGAGCAAGTTGTAGGGTGTGAGCTTATAGATCCTGATTGGCGGAACCAGATGCAGTTGGTTCACTCTGGTACAACGAGACACAACAACCCAGACACCGAAGTTCGTAAAAATTTGTTTAGGACAATGTTCTAATTGCACCAGTTATTACAATTACGTGAATGTTTGAGGGCTGCATTTCACAATGGAATATGGATTCTTTTGCAACGAAATCCTTCTACCTTTTCATTTTGCCCAATGATATTGTGTCTAATTTCACCTTTGATTTAATTGTTATTTTTGAGGACAACCGATCCTAGTTAATTCCAGGATCCTTGGATCTAGACTCGTTGCATTTTAGGCCTAACCATTGTGTTTACAACTAGGACTGAAGTCCGTCTATTCAGTCTAACTCTCGCTTTGGCTTGGGTATTTTGGTCTACAACGCTGACATGATTACAGAACCCAATAGGAAGTTATTGTTATCGCCCCAATTTTGTACATATTAACTTATTTAACCTACTGTGTCGACATTTTCCCTACTGAGACTGTTAAGCGATTTGAATAAATCACCCAAGGCAGTTGAATAAATTTATGCAGTTGGTTTATAGTCCCATTCAGGTCTTTCTGTGTGTCTTTCGTTAGCAGTAATGAACAATTGGAATGAACCGACACAAGAAGGCAGATGCTTACAACTGATTCCGGTCTAAGCTGAAGTGAGCTTCCCCATCCACTGGATTAATGGCCGCCTAACTAGCACAATATATGCAACAAATACCATTCATATAGCAATTTCATCATACTTGATCCTAAATATAACACGAAGGAATAGTTCATCATGACTGTAGAATACTAATAGTCGGGAAAATTCAAACGAATAGCACATGACAACGTTTGTTGAATCAAGGGGCACGGATGAAAATAACAGAGTTTACAAGATGCAATCACTTCATTTGCTTTCCTCATTCGCTCACGGATTGTTTTGGGTCTATAGTGGAAGAAAAAATTGAAAGCGAGTGTGGCGCTGTGTTTAACTCAAATGTAGACTAAAAATACGGTCCCGTTTTCATTTTCACTTTGCTATTGCACAATGTGAACTACAGCAAAAGGCGAAATCCCCATGAACAAACAGTATGCTGTAAAAGGGAAAGTAGGGAAACATTTACTTAAGATACAGTTTATTGATTTTGCGTTTAAAAAGTGTAAGAATATAAGTTAGGGGAAAATAGCAAGTGGGAGGGTGTTCCACAGTTTGGCAGTTCGGGGAAAAAAGAAGATTGGAGCAGAGAGTTAGGATATCTGGGAACAGAAACCCGATAAGGATGACTAGATGCCTGCGTACGGGATGGGCGGATAAAAGTTACAGGAAGGGGAACTACCGAGGCAAGTTCCGAAGAACAAAAAAAACCAAAGTAGTAGCGGTAGAACAGGGACAATGAAGCAACTGTCCGACGATGGGCTACCGACTGCAGACTGGATGTGAGGGAAGGATCATCGATAAGCCGGATGGCCTTTCTTTGAACACGATCAAGAAGGGAAAGGGGAGAGGACGAAGCCCCACCCCACACGTGACTACAGTATTCAATAGCAGGGCGGATTTGAGCTTGTGCAATAGAAGAAGGTGAGCTGGGGTGAGAAAATGTCTGGCGCGAAACAGAAATCCAACCTTGCGCGCAGCACGAGAAGCAAGCTTAGCTATAAAAGGAGACCAGCATAACGAAGAAGTTATAGGCAATCCAAGGAGGGAAGCAGAGTCTGTGAAACGCAGTTGGGTGGAATTAAAAGATAAATGGAGGGAGAATGAATGGTGTTTTAAAGAAATTAAAAGGAGCGAAGTTTTAGAACTACTGACTGAAACGTGGTTGGCAATGCCTCAGGAGGAGATGTGTTCGAGATCGGAGTCCAGTGACACTTAAACTGCACTATGGTTATCATCGATGTTAGTTTGGGTATGGTGAGGTGTACGGTAGAAGAGGGAGCAGTGGAGGGTGGCGTCATTAGTAAAAAAATGAAGCGGGTTGGCGGTTTGGGAAAGATCATTGATAAATAGAAGGAAGTGGGTGGGCTCAAGTTCTGAACCTTGGGGAACACCAGCGTTCACAGAGAATGGCTGAGATAGAACCCCATCACCTCGGACGGACGGGTTCACTCACTGAGGAAACTTGATATCCACGCTACGAGCAATGGAGGGAACCCGAACATTGGTGGTTTCGCCAATGAACCTTCGTGCCAAAGTCGGTCAAAGGCCTTTGAGATGTCAAGCGAGACCAAGTGTGTATCCTCGAGGTTTTCGAGTGCAGCTGACCCGGATTGTGAGACAGGAGCTAGCAGGTCACCGGTGAAACGACGCGGTCGAAAGTCATGCTGGCGGTCGCTCAGTAGTTCTTCACGTTCAAGGAACGTGCGTAGCTGGTCAGAAATGATAGTTTCAAATATTTTTGAAAGAACAGATGTGAGGGAAGTGGGTCGGTAATTGTTGGGTTTAGAAAGCTCACCGCGTTTGGGAATGGGAAAAATCACGGCGTGTTTTGAAGGGGTTGTAAAAGAAGAAAGTTGGAGGGAAAGACTGAAAAAGACTGAAAGACTGCCTACGCAGGACTGCATTACCAAGAGCTGATTACATAGGTGAACTTTATTTGCTTTAGAACAAACTGGCAAACAGCTTCCTCCCTGTTGCTGTTTCCACCGCTAGCAATCCGTCACAACCATAGATGTGTGAAGTATATCCGAGGGGTGAGTACACAATTTCAACGAATTTCGGGCTTTATTCTACTCGTTGAACTGTTTGAACGAGGGTAGCAGCAAACACCAAATCAACGGTGAGATAAATGTGCTCAGTAGGAAGTTGACTTTTTGAATCGCTAGAAATGTAGTTTGTACTTGTAGTCAACAAGGTTATTGTTCAAATTCGCATCTCTTTATCAATTACCCAGACAGTTTTCATATTTATCTGTCCGTCTGTCAGTCACAGTGATTAATCAAAAGTTTCTTGCGATGCACAATCTTACTCAAAATGTCAAATTGTCAACCAAAGAGTTTCATTCGAAACCCGCACAATTCATAAACCGATTTTGTCAATTAAACAGACTTTATTGTGTAATCGGCAGCATTCACGTTCGTGTCTGTCTCAAGACGACCGTATTACACGACAACAAAAACAACACAAAAGACAAAATAATTGATTTCAATACTCCCTCTCTATCTATGGTCATTGATTAGCGCTTAAATGACCCCGCCCTCCCCCGGCCTGTTTGTTGAACAGAAGGAAAAAGTACAAATAAAATTCAATTGCACCGACAGCTGTCTCCAGATTGTGAACTTCACATGCTCAATCAAATAGTTCATTTGCGATATTCATGAATCCGTATCGGGCACGTGATCACACACACACATACACACACATCTATCATATTCCGATTCTGTGTTGCCATCGATTATGCCGATCGAACCAAGACCAGATGTTTGCATCCGTCGCTTGCACGTGTGAGACTATGCAGACATGATACCACAGCTACCTCCGCACCCCGTCCCCTGTCCCTCACTCGACGAGCAATGCCTCATTGCGTTTGACCGTAACATCATGTTTGGTGAGACCGATTTGGGACAGCCTGTATGCATGTTTGTGGGTGTAGTTGCGTGAGTGGATGCATATGCTTGTGTATGTGTGCGCGTGCGTGCGTGTACTTATTGATCATCTTTTTTGACCGAGTAGGGGTGGTGATCATTTGCGCACGTTTTGTTTTGTCTCCAGGGTTTGTCTACTTGTGTTGTTCCGATTGTGTGTGTACGTGACTTTGAACTGTTTGTTACCATCAGTCATAAGGTTTGGAGATGGCAGTTGTTCTCCTTCCCACACATACTGTTTTCCGGGGGAAATGAGCATACCCGAACAAGTTTCTGGTATAAAGTCAAAGTCAAAGTTTTATTATGGGCGATTTAACAAAGTTAAAGCTTATCATGCCCTACAGGAATTTTACAGAATATTTTGAATAACTTCACAAAGAGAAAATAATAATGATAATACTTTGCATGATTACTCAAGGATGGTGAAATTTTAAATGTTCCAATGCTTTATCAAGTTGCGATTTAAATAGTTCAACTTTAGGAGCATACACTACATCAGATGGAAGAGAATTCTATACGCCGCACAGTCTGACTGCAAACGAATGATGCCTGCAATCAAAGTGGCTGTTCTGGGTCTTCACCTTTAGTGAATATCCCCTGAGGTGATCATTATGAGATAAAGTCGGCATAGAACAACAAGAGTGGTTGGGTTGATGGAGTATGTG
>UZAN01039426.1:117159-139518 GCA_900618425.1 Echinostoma caproni | reverse complement strand
AGAGAAGTTAAATGCTGTCAATGGAAATAAATCCGCTGGGCCTGATGGATGATTCCCAGTGGTCCTTAAAACAAGTGCAAACCACCTCGCACAAACCGTTTCATTTATCTTTAATACATGTCTGTCAGAAGGAAAACTAGTTAACACATGGCGTGATGTTCACATCACTCCAATGCCTAAGAAAGAAAAGGATAAGTTTCCGCATATTGCCTCATCTTCAGTATTACTTAAGACTTTTGAGCGTATTATTATTAAGCACCTATCCTCTAATCTTGAATTTCGTGACTCCAATCAGTTTGATCATTGTAAATGTCCCTCTACTTTAGATACGGTTGCTTGTGTTTCACATTCTATGAACTATAGACTACAGACCAAAAAAATAAAATTGTTAACCTTTGTTTTTTTGATTACACAAACGCGTTTAATTCTGTCGACAGAAACATCCTATTGTCACTGTTACGGTAACATAACCTCCCTCAAAATCGTCTGAATTGGATGCACGACTATGTTACCGACCAACGTCAACCCACTTATCTCAATGGTATTAGATCTTCTGCTGTTACTGTAAACCAGGGTGTAATGCAGGGTGCAATTTTATCCCCTTTTCTGTTCTCCTCTTATAACAAAAATCTGCCAATCACCCGAAATGTTTTCACTTTTAAATATGCTGATGCTATAGTAGTTGGTGGTGCATCTCACAACGACAACCTTTTCACGAACCTCCTTCAATCAGCTATAAGTTCCCTTTCTGAATGATCCGATGGCTTTAACCTTTCTTCAAACCCCAATAAATGCATTGAAGTTTCGTTTTTCATTGACCGTAGGCCATCAACTCTCTCTGGATCGTCTGTTCCCAATATCCTAATCAATAACTTAAAAGTTGAGAGGTTGGAACACTTCAAATATCTTGGGTGTTTTGTGTCTGCTGACCTCAAATGATCCTATCACGTAGAACAAACATTTCTTAAAGTCAGAGAGTTGACCTTTTATATTTCACACCTTCGGTATCTGAGGGTGCCATTGTGCATTATCTCCAAATTTCTCTTCTCATGCGTTTCATGTCTTTGGACCCACTGCTCTCCCGTTATCTATCCCGGTCTAAAGATTTCATATTAATTAGCCGCTCTCTGCAAAGCATCTCTAGATATGGAGCTGTATCTTATGAGGAGCTGGTTGATTCCATTGACAACCAACACCTGAAGGCGTGTGACCGTCTGTGTGACTCCATCTTGTTCGATGAGTCACATCCCTTACACACAGCTTTATCTAGCTATAACCCGCAATGAATTTAAACCCTTTATATACTCGTACCATTGCTTTTCACAACTCTCCCTTTTGGTTGTGGGAAGTTTGATATTTCCCGGGTTGAGCATATATTGAGTGACAGTTACATATGGTCTGTATCGTACACTGTCCTGAAAATGGGCAGCTCATTAATCCTATTGTAACAAATTGGCATATCTCAGATTGGTGATGGGCTTGGATAATCCTTGTGTTACTACTCACGGTGGATGTTCTTTTCTTGAGGAAATCCTGGTTCTTGCAAGGAATCAAGTTCAGTTAACCGGATGAACGGGCTCCCATCAAAACAGGTCACTCCAAGAAAAGATTTCATTCAATACATGAGATCACAACAATTATGGGACGAAAACACCAAGCAGTTAATTCTTCAATTGGACAACCCAAGTGGTTGAGTGTATTGAAAAATCGGTAGATTACATTTAACATGATACACCGTAGGATCATTTTCAGGAAGTTCATTGGGCGTTTACGCTCCCACGCATGTGAATGAGTGATACAACGAAAGCCACAAAGGTTTTCATTTAGGGACTACTCGATCGACCACAGCAGCGATTGTAGAACGGGTACATACATCAGGGTGGTGCTTTTTGAGATCTGTCAATGTTTTACATTTGTTTGCATGAAAGTAGAAAAGGCTTTAATCATAATGGAATTATGAACGCAGATGGTGCTTTGTGAATACTCTTTGATTGATTATGAGGATGTACCAGTTTAATGTGTAAATACTACTTCATCTTAAATTATTTGAATTTTCTTCAAGCAAATGAAATTGACTGATCATATTACTGTGGCGTGACATAAAGGAGTCCCTGCTTTTGGGGTTCGCAATTGTGATTTGTTCCACTTTTTGCACGTCGATCCATGTTCGGTGGTTACATTACAGACAACTAGGACGTATTGCAGAGAGTAAAAATATGAAAGCTTGTGATGACAGTGTTGTCATGGTCCTCAATCGATTCCAACTCCTGGTTAAGTCGATATGTCGTCTGATAAGTTCAACTGAGAACAGATTGATGAGGCTTTGAAAAGTCAGATAACCAGAATAAAAAGGTTCAAGATCCTTTCCATTGTGAATTATTTGTGTACTTTGTGTCAGAACAGTGGGTTCCCACATCTCGGTCACATCCTGACACAATATGCTCCGTGATGGTTATGGGACTAGACATCCACAACTACTAAGAAGGTTTGCACTCAGTTAGACATTGCTAGTATCCGCGTTTCTGACCGTTAGTCTACTTTGTCTGGTTCCAGGTGACAGTTACATGTAATCGATAAAAGATGAGATGCCCCAATTGTCGGTCAAATCGGACTGGAATCCATTCAGTGGGTGCACGTGTTTGCAGTAGGAATTCGCACCAAATGAATCAAAGGCCGTGCTAATCGATTCGGGTAGTGAGTGGATGCAAAGTTCCAATATTCTACTTCTTCGCTTTAACCAATGTTGTTCTAACCTGCATTTCCCATTAGGGCTGGTTGCGTGAAAACGAGAACGAAGCGTCTTCTCTCTCATGTTCGCTCTCAGTTAAGGGCTAACTAATGCACATAAACAAGTTATATAATATATTCTCAACATTTGTCCTACGATAACTTCGATATGTCTATATCTGTGTTTGCCTACTCTCGCGACACAGATAGTTGGCACGATCAATCGTACCTAATAAGGCCAGATGATGTGCACTGCAAGAGAACAACTTCTCGACTGTTAAACTTACTTACTCAAGCACAGAATCCTCGAATAGGCAGAGTATCCTTACCAGTGATACAGATTACATTTGTTGTTTTCACAGGCGTAAGTAACATACTTCATGTTTTCCCACCCATCGAGGATACTTATCTTTCAATCATTCTGGGCTAGAAATAGAATGATAAATTCATGCTGTACTGATGCTTTGTGTCTAGTTTTGTTTTGTACTGCTTCTCCAGTTGACTCTTGTTTTCTGTAGCTGTTGTTCTTGTGCTCTGACCTAGACAAAATCGTCCCAAGTCGACGACAAAGACGAGGCACAAGTGCACCAGGGAGATTGAAGTGAAGTCTGAATTGGGCTAGAAAACAAAGGGATTAAACAAAGGCATCTAATTCAAAATCGAAAAGAATACTGTCCCATGGTTGGGGTCAAGTCACAGAAAGTAAGATGCCCAATGTATCCCCAGTCATCACGTTACTTCCGCCAGCACGTGCATACCGCAGGTATTGAGGAGGTATTGAAAATAAGTTCTCGTAGCTCGGATGAACTGAATTCCAGTTCACCCGTTCGTCGTGCTTGGTAATTTACTTGCAGATGTTTTATCACCAACTGAATTGATATCTTCAATGCTTTACAGGCACACCAACAACACTAAAATGAGCTGATTGGGTGACAGTTCTGAAGACAGGGTGATTATTGAAACAGGCCATTCACGCTGTTTTTGCATAGGTTTGAATTGCGAATGCTTGTCTCCTGCATACTTGAGCAGTTTGTTATGTTTTGTGTTTTATGTAACCCGAAAGAACAGAGTTGGAGTGACACCGATTATATTCGTAAAGCCTTTGCAGGATTAAGGGTCGGAGCCTTTCCTGTCCAGTCGATGACAAGTTGGTTGCAAATTTATCATTTATCACCTCTTAAGCCGATCTAGATAAATTACCCCGACTACAGTATGGAACAAAAAGATCCTCGCAAAATTCTCCGCAAATCGATATTTTCCAATTCTCTGCTTACATAAAATAATCACGAAGTGTTCAGAGTCCACTGTGAAATTCTACTGTCAAGAAGAGGGGTCAAACAGTGCGGACCAAAGTGAATCCCAACTGGTTACCAGGCAACCGTCCGATAAAAGAAAAGTAAACAAGCAATAAGTCAAACGGATCGGTCTTTGAAACTGTCTCTTACTGCCATATAATTACTGCAGACCCAAATAGCGGCCTCAAAGAGGACAGCCAGCTGGTGCATTGCTGTGTGATGCTAGACTATAACGTTTACCAACTATGCAAGGATTATCAAATACTAACCAAGTGGCGGGAAATAGCAGACCAACTGCGGATCAATAATAATTTAAGTATAAAAGATTCAAATTTGAAGAAAAACGGAAGCGAACGAAAGAAGAACGGAGAAATATACAGAATGATTTTAAGCTATCTTTTATTCCCGTAGTCATTTGCTGCAGGTGTTTGTTATCGACTGTGTAACTCCTAAATCTGTTGTTTGAAAAATGATGATACATGGTTTAAATCCTGTCACCGACGTCGCATCCAGTCACGAATGGGTTTATTCATTTCAATATATGAAGTTTCAGCTGGACGGTAGTATGCACCGCTGTTGAACATCAACGAGGACAAGACAGCGGTCTATAGTGGATTTTGTCGGCCTACAAAAACGTCAGTTTGACAAATGAAAAAGGCAACATATTTATCTCGATTCAAACAATATGAGATGAAAAATAAGGCAGGGTGGAGAAGAAGTGCAATTGACGTCATTTTTTATCCCCATTGATGCACCGGAGACTCACTTGCTTATTGATTTCTGTCAATCATACCCGAAGATAGCAGCATTCTGAAATTAGACCGAATAATTGATCCCATGTAAGTTTCAGTTTATCGGTAAAAATACATATAAATGCGTTTTGGAATTCTTCAGCTTTTTCCAACAAGTAGAAGGAATGGATTCTATAAAGCACGATCATAAAACGTCTGGAGGAACCAACCGAAAAGACGATTCATGGCCAATGAATTGAATAAAATCACTTTCCCAGATTACCACGGTACCACAAGCCTATATCGATGTTGCTGCCTTTCACACTAGGCGTATCAAAATGTGCTGTCTGTCCCCGTTTTCATTTTACGTTGACGCATATTCCACGTCTGGGCTTAATTATTTTACTTTTCATTTTTCTTCCTTTTATTCAATATACAAGGATACCATTTTCAGGAAGGGGAAGCGGCCAATCAAACGGCTGCTATACAATACACAAATGAGGAAAGTGAGACGGTAGTAGTGGGACTCGAACACTCGTCCTCCAGGGTGATAAGTTGGTGACGTCTGGGTTTAATTATTCGCTTTTTTGTGAACTTCGCAGATGATGCAACATTGGACTGATACACACGAACCTATTATTTCTGGCTCCCCTGTTTATTGGTGGAACAGAATTTGTAAATTGCTTATTGCAAGTAAACCCAAGAATGAACCCCGAAAAATGTTTTGATATCACTTTTCTCTCCATGATAAGTTATAAATACAAATAATCATTATGCTTTACTCATATCTCGGATTTTGAGTGATTAGTGGAACGAAAAACTGTGCGTCGAATATTTTGCTTTAATTGTCGTAATGGTCTCCTCTGATTCGATCATATCAGAAATGTAGCCTAGGTGGAGAGAAGGCTTGTATTTAACGCTTGACCCCATGTAATACGTTTGACCCACATTTGCCACAAAATACCTGCTACCTATGTTCCACTTCACCACCCGTATCGCACAGCAAACACTTTGTGGTTATGTGTCACTACCCCTTTCGATACCTTATCGTGCAAAGGAGCGTGCCTACACGGTTGTTTTGTGATAAGCTTCCAGTGCATGCCTTTCCTCGGAGATAGCTTCATTTTCCCCTGTTAACTAATCGGACCAATGTTTACAATTAATCTGTCATTCCAACAGTTTCTTCACGCTTCACATACTGGTGGCACAGGTCTGCTCTTTGGAATAGCTTCCGCGAGTTCCTGGCATCTTATAGCCCACATGATTGCAAACCTTCTCCTCACTCTAACCGTGATTGTTTTGGACACTATTCTCCAACGCTCGTAAATGAACATTTATAAGCTTCATAAATCCGAAAAACTGAAACATCCATCAATACTTTACGGGTACTTTTTCACCCGGTGTGTGCAAAAGAAAGCGTACAGCCTTTGATATTTGCACCCAAATCCCTATTTTCACCGCTGCTTTGTTCAAGCCTGCAACAGATGTCTAATATTCACCCAGAAACCAAAGACTAAAATTATTTGTCCAAAAACTAACAAACTTGATCACTTGTTCTGGTCCCTTGTCAAAGTAATTCACAAAGCAGTTCGCCATAGCTCTTGCCGTTCACCCTTTTGCCAAGCGACGTACGCTGCTGGTGACTGTTGATGTATCTCTGTTGATAGCAGTCTAATTCCTATGTTTGTTTCTTTCATNATATCAATAGTCCCAGGTGATTGTTCCGCAGAGCACGCATTTAAATGTCCGATGTTCCTTTTGATTAGACCGGCGTTATATCCGATAACTACACAGTCTCGGGCTTTATAAGAACAGTGTTTGTGTCGTACAGATTGCAGTGGTGGGTTGGAAGATGTGCATAAGTGAGAAAGAATAGGGTGCTTAGAACGAGAGTGCACAATTGTGATTATTCATATGCATGGGGTCTGTGTATGTGTACAAGTTGGATAAGTGGGCTTGGTTGTGAATAGGTTAGTGAGTGAATAAGAGTTTAAAGACGGGGATTGCGTCATTAGTATTCGAGGTCCGTACTAGGACACCGGATATTACAAACAGTTTATACGTGTATAAGAACAGGAGACGGATTGCAATCAACTAGGTTGATGACAAAGCTTAGAACTTGACTTCTTTGGATAGTTTCGTTCGACTGTGTAGAGAGGACAGACAGTCTAACCCTTAGAATATGTAGTTATACTGAAGCAGATGGTTCTAAATGACCGTAGCTCCTTTTCATGTTACTTTCTTACTCAACCAGCTATTGTGCGATTGGACAGACATCCCACCACTAAACCTACTTAACTTATTCCACACGAGCAAGTGAACTGTCGAAAGCTAAAAGCGAGCTTGTATCCGGGGAAATTTACTTTGTGTCAATATAGAAAAAGGGCTGAAACTTGAATAAAGCGTGGAATGCAGTAGCAAATTGCAAGCAACTGATTAGTGATTGGATTGGTTTACCGAATAGTTTTATAACTATAACATCCTATAAAATGGGGGAGACAGATAAAAATATTTCTTGTTCACTGTTTCGCGTGACGTCTCGGGTAGATATGCTCCCATGCTTTTACGAATGGAAAATAGTTAGGGTATCTATTATTCTGAATGAAAAAAACATATTTGCATTCATTCTGAGTTAAAATCCAATATTCAGTCAACAAAACAAAACTTCAAAACTCTATTGGTTAAGTAGTGCTGTGTTTATTCGAATCAACGAGGCACCGGAAAACAAGTTTGTTCGTGTTCATAAAATGGGGTATTGGGTTACGGTTGCTGTTGCACAGTATATTTATTCGTATTTTAATCCCGGGGACACATGCAGAAACACAAGTGACAAAAGCGAGCGCATTTATCTATACCTCAAATGTCAACCGTGGAGAGCTGAAGTCAGTAGGCGGAAACTGTCGGCCATAATAACAGTGTAAGTGCTCCCTCGCCTGCGTAAATACAACTGATTTTGACCACTTTCCGTCCGGGATGAAACCGTGTTAAAATCTATGATATAAAACTAACATAAAGATATTCTAGAATGAGTGAATTATTTAGGAGCTGACCTAACAGTGGAAAGCGAACAACCCGCGATGGACCTGACAAAAATCGCTAGAGTGCTATGATGTTTTAACCTATTCAATCTATCGAGAACGAGGTTTGATAATATTCGTAGAAGGTGCATTGATTAGCCACGAAAACAAAAAAAAAGACTTTCAAAAGCGAGACTGCACTCAAAATAAAGTTTAATTACGGATCAGAACTTTAATTAGGGCAACAATTATTCTATACAGCCGTCAGGTTACCCATAGGTGAGCATCGAAAAGTTCGGGAACTTCGTGATCTAATCTGGATTCTTCGATCAAACGAAAATAATTTGGATCGTACAACTCTTCTCTCTCTCCCCGCACAATCACATTCGCTTGTAGGCTGTGAATCTGTTTAGACAAGTTAGGTCAATAATCAGAGCGTATATTCCGAAAAATATCAATAAACACCACCTTTTTGTTCTTTTCTTTATCGTGTAAGTGCACAGTATCACATTTTGGCATGTAACCAGGTTTACCAGGGTTCCTTTATTTCATTTGATCATCTATTCAAAATTGATCGTGTTTTCCCTGCTGTCGAGTAACTACGTGCAGCCAGTCAGCAATGGGTTTTCGTCGCTGTGGTACCGTTTAATCGTTTGGATTCTCGATTACCGCCATCAGCTGTTTGACGGGGCAGACAGTAACAACAACAAAAAGTCCTAGGGACATGCACGCTTTACTAGTAGATTTCACATTCGCACAGTGAAGTTCACTTGTGTAATCAGAAAACATCGATCTGTGTGGACTGTATCGAGCATCAAATACACCACGGATTCCATAAAGGTTTCTTGTAGGATTTTCAGGATAGAGTCCATAAAGTCTATGTGAATTGTGTTATGTCCTCTTTAATTCCCTTGAAAGTAGTATCTGCTGAACTTTGAAGATCACTTACTTTCAAGCGCATATTTTTGTTGCTCACTGGTCGGATCAATGGGAATTTGTCACTGAAAGATCTCGGAAACCATTGGGAGCACAGCTAATTTCTATGTGTAAAGAAAACAAAACCAACAAAGCATGTGTGTGCGTGTGTGTTTAAACTGTGCACTCAAACGGCTAAGCAATAAACGTCCAGTTCTATGGATTCTGAATAATGTTATTTGCTTTTCGTACGGCTGGGGCAAAATTGGCCCTTAGGATTGGTAGTCACATTTCTGAGGCAAACTGTTATTTCTGCCTTCATGGATACTCCTACATCCCTTTCACGATGCATATCAGTGCATGTGCTCAGCTCCTCAGTGCCGGTGATCTGTCACAAATGCCCCAGTTCCTTAGCTTACTGAGTCCAGTATTGTACAACCGAATTCTTTCGTCCTATCGCTGTAACACGATGTGATTTTAATTTGGCAGCACGTGCCATCATCCTTGAATGCCTAATTTGTTCTTTTATCTGACCGAGGCATCCATTCGATCAGAGTATAAATCAAACAGGTCCACTTTGGATGTCATCGATCCACCATTTCATCACGTAACGAAATCCCCTTCGACACAAGTGCAACAAGTGTAAGATATTCCATTTTCCATTCGCCGTTGAATCTGTTCCACGTTCAATCGTACTTCATAAA
This sequence comes from Echinostoma caproni, assembly GCA_900618425.1. Taxonomy (NCBI): domain Eukaryota; kingdom Metazoa; phylum Platyhelminthes; class Trematoda; order Plagiorchiida; family Echinostomatidae; genus Echinostoma; species Echinostoma caproni. The sequence continues at coordinate 130,129 of UZAN01039426.1, read as the reverse complement.
TGTTTGTGTGTCCTATGCATTTAATATCGTGATCAAGTGATTACTGTGTGTAAACAACTCAGTGCGTTCGATTGATCATGGATACCTCCAAAAAACTTATAGCTAGCATGCTACATGATTCTGGAAGTGATTTTCAGTCTTCTTTCTTTTTACCGTCCACATCAGTGGTCTGACAAAGCTTCTGCTAAACCGTTTAATTTAATATGCCGAAGATGCTTAGAGATACGATAAAAATGTACTGATTTGAATTGAACAACCTTCAGATTTCATCTTTTCGCACAAATTTCAGTGGTAGTGCATATCTACCGTTCCGTCCGGACTTTGAACCCCGGAGCTCATTGCACAAAAGGCATGCGGGTTACCACTGTGCCAACCAGCTAACACCGTATTGATCAGAATTAAGTCATGAGCAAAGCGTCAATTCATATTTGTCTAAATCTGTGCTATTCCAAATCTTTATCATTGTTTCCATGTTATTTTTGCCGGACTTCTTAAAAAAGATTTTAAAAGGTTTCACCGAGGATCACCAACTCTGCATTCTTCCTACCTCTTGTTGAACCCTGTGAGAAAATATCTGGAATTTACCTGTTTCCGCGTGAAAAACTGGTCCAAAATATCTTCTGTCGCAGCTCTTCCCCTATCCCGGTGCCATTCTCATGCTTGCACATGTTCAACTCTCGCAACAACATCTACAGAAATTCCGCTGACCCTCGTTTCTCTAGAATCGGATGTTGATACTCAATCCTTCAATGATCATTGTTCTTTCTTTTTAATGGGTGAAGTGCAATTTTGGTTGAGATGTGCAACTTTTCTAAATAAAAGTCGCAAAAATGTCAATCCATCTAAAGTTGAAATTAAAATATCGAATTTCCTGATCATATGATGAATTATCGTGCTGCTGTGACCCAAAAATCAGACAATGAATGAGTTTGTTTTCGAATTAGGATCATAAATCTGAAAACTGAAGAGTTTTCATTTGCTTCTCAGTGTTATTGTAAAAGTACAAATGTTGTCTGTTGAAATGCATACGAAAATGTGAAGCATTTGGAAGGTTCTTATAATAGATGCAAAACAAAACTTGGCAGCTTCTGCTGAGCGTTAGAGATAGAGGAATTCCAATGGTTTAGAACAAGTGTATCGTCTATAGATAAAATGACTTGGTATAATGAGTCTGGCGAGCAGGCATTTTTTCCGGCCTTCTACTCTTGAAAATTCGGGATAACACTGTTGGTTGAATCGATGCATTCGGACTGGTGATAATGCTGGCGGTCGGTTGCTTTGTCCTCAGGTGGGATAGCCTCTCATGGTAGTCCTTAAATCCGATCACACCGAGTTTTGAAAACGATCTTGAATAATTAATGTGATTTTCTCGCCAAATGTACAAGGAATCAATATACCTTTTGAATCTGATCACTGTCCTAATTGTATTGGAGGTAATTATTTGGTGAGAATACAAATGTCACATCTCGTTGGTATTTCCTCCCAGTTCGACGGTAAACTTGAAATCTGAGTTCATTCAGAGCCCCCACTCCGAATTGCACATATGCCACCCGTGCCTGTTGCCACTGATTGCTTGACACTTCGAATAGTGGCTACCATCTAGCGTATGTTCGAAAAATATGTGCTATGCGTGTGTGCGTGCCTGTGTGTACTTCGATCGATTTGCTACTTGCGGTCAAGCCAAGGCCACGCAGCCGCCCACAGGCGCGAAGGAAATAAAGTGGTGATGGTGGTGTGTGTGTGTGTCTGTTTGCACGTGGGTCTGGTTACCTACGCACAAGATCATGCGGTTTTATATTACATAGCTGTACGTTCGTTTCAATACGTGCGATTGGTAAAATTCTAACCGTTAATTTTATTGATTGATTGATCTAGACTACTGGATGAGTTCACGGAAAAAGAAAAGCTTATATACGAAGTTGTTGCGCTTGGGTAAAGCGCACTATAACCTTTTGGCTAGAAACGGATAGGAAGACGATTACAGAAATTTCAGACGATATTTTCCTCCCCTACTGTGAATCTTTGATGCGTTTGAATAGTCCTACAGAACACATTGAGAACAACAGCAGACGAGAAAATGTGGATAAATCTCTTCGGAACTGAAGGAAACTCATTCATCGGTTTCATCTGGTTGACACACCTTCGTGATGTACGTATCCAATCGATTTGCTCGTCTGCAATCGGTTGAACGCATTCAAGAATTCCTCTATCTCCCATATGGTCAGCTCATTTAAAAAACGTGAGGATTTCACAGAATTTTCGGGTACACGGCTTGATACAGTATCTCATTCATTAGGTGTTTGGTGAAGTAGAGACACACTGATGATGTTTGCCAGATTTCTCTTCAACACAGTTCGATATTGTTTAGGATATTCCGAGTTTGATATACACTCATCGAGAAACTGAACATGATCATTCGCCTCAGTCAATTTTGTACGAAACTTAGCGGATTGTTTGAAACGTTTGAACAGTCCAGCAGAACAGATTGCTGTTAGTCGTATTTAATATCATGTTATTGCATGATTAAGAATAACTGTTGCTATTCTCAATCTTTGATACTTTCGTCGACATGCGTTAGCACTTGAAACTCAAATAATTTTTTGAGCTAATTTGATAGATGATTTCCTCCAGAATGCAAGTAATAACTAAAATTTAGTTTTCTCTTCAAAATCCTTTGAACGTGAAGGAAAAATATTAGGCTGACGAACGTTCAACCAAGCAATGCCGGAAAAATTATTCCAGCACAATGAATGACTCTCAGTGATTAAATGTTCATTTAATATTGGAAGATAGCTAATCTTGTCCATCAGAATGTGAGACGAATAAATTTTAAGCCTCACTCGGGAGACAGTTGTCAATTTGCTGGCGAATTCGATATACAGTATCAGCGAGTTTTCGGTCAGAGGTACGTGCTCACTCCAAAATTATGTAAGATGAGCGATCACTATCCAACACGGGAGAAGGTCACATTCGATGTGAAGATCGGTTGAAAAAGGTTAAATTGACACGAAGACTATGGCGTAGTCTGATGTGAGCTCTACCATAATCGCTCGATGGATCAGTAAAAAGCCCTATTCCCTGTTCGTCTTTTGATACTGAATAGTTGAATGCTGCATTCACTTAGGTGTACGTTTCAGCGTGTTACGTCATTTCCTTCCCGCTCATTCGATAAACAAGAGGTAAAGTGAGAGTAAAATTCGATAGGCGGAACAAGCTGTTTCTCGATAAAATTCGTCAACTGACTGTTTAACATGATATAGGTAAAGCAATATTCGGAACAGAGTCCACAGGCAGTTGATGGTCACCGTGATGAAGCATGATTACAATAGCGGGGTACGAACGCACAAACTCCCATACCTTAGGCGAATGACCAATAACAATTGATTTTGGCTCTGAATTCTACCAATAGTTATTCTTCTTTCAAACCCGTTACACTTATAAAACTGCACAAACATTTGATTTGCTGCATCCAGTTTAGATAAACCTGGCCATGTCTTTCTTAAATTTGGTGCAGGTCATACCCTCTCAATAGATTCGCCAAACATTCATGAGCGCTTCCAACTTAAAACGTTTCAGAATGTGGATGTTAGCTTCACAAAATACTATTTTCCTTCTATCTACTATCTTCTGCGTCGGGACGAGTCGGCTTCAAGTATATCTTTGAAAACAGTGGCACACTAAAAGCGATCAGTGGCATGTTGAACACAAATTACTTTTCAGTTATGATTTCTCAGACGGACTGAAGAACCAGGAGCTCTGCGCTAAATTTTGTTTAGGTAAGCCATATCTTCGATTGACCACTTAACAAGTAACACCAATCTATGTAGTGCTGGGTGAAGGCAGCGATCGCCTCACTCATTTTCTGATTGTTGGAAGACATAAACAAGTCATTGGAGACGACACTGCTGAAAGGAGAGTGATAAATGTTTCATTTATAGGTAGTATTACCTAACTTTAACGATGAAAGCTTGGTCAAGCTTGCGAAGGTTCAGTCTATTGGAGAGGCACCAGTGGTAAAATCTTTGCAGTTTCCGGGTATTCTCAAATCTTTGCCTCAGCTTCTCGATCATATGTCACCACAGATGAATGGTACCTTAAAGTGGCACCAATCGTGTTGAAACTGATTTGCGTTAGTTGCATCAAGGTTTCTCCAGTATAGTCTGTGCGCATTTCAATCGGATGCTTGTTTTGATCGTTTGATTCTATTATGGGAAAGGGATGTACTCAAAGTGTGGACTTAGCTTAACGTGTTCTCCGTAGATTTGATTGGGACGCATTAGAAAACTGATTTTTGGTGAATAAATTCAGCGACGAGTTGTTAAAACCTTGCGGGGGTGTGATGACTGCAAATTCTCACACTGGACATACAAACTATGATCTTCAGAGCACCCTATTTAATGCATTCTCAGTCTCAGTTTGCATGTTAACAATGGGAAACTTAGTCCGATAATTACAGCAGCTGCCAGAATGAAAGTACATCAATCTGAGCTGGGTTTCTATGACATGCTGTTTGAACTAGACGGGACAGAGGAGAGAGACGGAGGGAACAAAACAAGGAGCTGATCAATACGTTGAAGTTTGGTTTAATAAATTTAGATTAGACTTTCAGACACGTAGTCAACTATCGACAGTCTGTATGCAAAATTTTTACAAGTCGCCAACTTTTGTCCACCTGTACTCGTGCAGTGTGTGGTTGTGCGTGTATGCATGTGTGTATGTGTGAAAATCTCAATTATTCTCATTAATCAGTCTGACCACGGAACTGTAGATGTGTTTGGTTAGAGTTTGTTTCAGACAATGCGCGAAATGATGCGTGAGCTTTTCCGCTGGATTAAATATGTCACCTTGTGATGCTGGAGGAAAAAATAAACAATCCTGGTAATTTTCTCGAATGAAATGTCGGAGAATGTTTTTCCTCAGGTCTAATATAGATGCACGATTTGTTTTCAGACAACCCAAACAACTTGTTTTTCTGTCATTCTAGATCGCGAACTAGCGTTCGATTCGATTTCTTCTCTCTCTCCCAGTGTGACTGAATGTCCGGTCTATTTTATTGTTTTCGAAACAGATCGATGTTCAGCGAAACAACTTTTGACATAGATTAGGTCATCTGGGATCGGAAATAATTGCCCAACCGGTGGCTTTATAAGCGTCAAAAACGAATAAGTCTTTGGTTTGACCCGGCGCTGTTTTGTGTGGATAAACGTAAACTAGTCTACAATAAGAAAACGGCCTCTTATATGGTTATCCTTATACTATGCATCGCTCATTCACTTGATAAAATGATTGATCGTCAACCTTAAGCAACCGCGTGCGAGTCGGTTCGGACATTGTTGGTGTACTATGCTGAGTCACAAAATAAAGCATGAGAGAAATAAGACACATATTACCGTCATTTTTATCAAGTTAACTAACTATCCTTTAGAAAACATCTTTGCACACCATTATCTGTTCATCTTATCAACCATGAACCCAGGAAATGCTATGACTGAGTTTCGCTATAGTTGGAGCTCATCATTTGTGCATACTAACCATTCTACCGATGGTTGTTCTTCCCCTCTGCCCCTACTTTTCAAATCTCTTTAACAGAAGACGTGCGTTATTACTGTGCCAATTAGCTCACACCGGGGAACCACCGGAATTATGGGCTGAAGTTTGCCCATATGTCGTCTTCAGTGACAACCAGTGAATTACTGTCCTGTTGGATACGAAGGGATGTAAAGTGGATATCCTGGTAACTCCGATGGCATGCTTTTCGCCAAAAAAGTTTTTAATTCCAGTAACTGATAATTCCAGAACATAGATGTTTACCGGCTGTTTGCTTTTGGCTAACGTTACATATAGCATAACTGACTGACAAATAAGGGCCGGCTCCATTTCTGTGTTAAGTTTGGAAAACTTAATCAGAAAGTGCAATCAATCGGTGTCTCTGAGTGGGAAGGAAACTGGCATTAATCAACGGAAACCAAGCCAAAGATTTTCCGAAAATAAGCTTTTTATCCCGTTTTTGTGCATGGTTATGATGAGGTGTGTGTGCGTCTCATACAGTAAATTAGAAACCAGGGAGGCGTAAGAGGAGGAAGGGGAGGGGGTGATACGAACATTATCCCTTGGACCAACCGTCTTTGTCACTTAGCGAACAGTGCAGCTTTAAAGTGTAAATCGCGGTCTTTCACATTGCATATGTGGTCGTGATTTCCTAATGTGCAAAGAGTGGTTTTGGTTGCCAGTCCTGAATTTAAAGTAACGGGAATATGGAAACGAAAACCGGACAACTACATATATGAACGATGCACATTTTGTATGAGGCTTGACACAAGGCATGGGGCAACTGTTGTTGGTCATCATCAATGCATACGGTTTTTGTATCCAGGAGAGAAAATGTAAGAGAAACAGATACATCCCTCCCACTGGTGGCGCTCAATCCTATGAAGACTATATCTAGTTATGCAACATTTCACCTGTAGTACTAATTGCTACCCAAAATTTGATTTTTCCCCATTCTCCTGAATACGTATCATTGGTGGTTTCACATTTTAACATCAAGTTAAAGCATCAAATTGACCAGTATCCATGATAAATCGGGAACCGATTGGGGTAGAAACATTGCCGCAAAGCTCGGAATCCATTTCGTGATGAATGAAGATGATAAAGATGGACTCTATTGTTCGTGCACCTCATCTATGCAGTTTTCCCTCGTCAGATTTTGTCTGCTACTCAACTAAACCATATAACGTCAATCCCGGCCCAAATTTCACCCCCTGCCTTATGACATTACCATGACAACGAGGAAACCATAAGTAGTAGGTTTATGTAAAAAGAGGCAAGCTTCCTTTTGTGGATATACACTTTCTGAACTGAACTAAGAATATTGGTAATGGTTATGTCATACAGATTATACGTCAATAGCATTAGACGGGGTGGAGAGACTGATAAGGAAAGTGAAACCGATGCTCATTGACACGGTTTTTTAGGTAACCACAGTGATTGTCCGATATGACGAAAAACTCCATTCCAAAGGAGTGCCAAAAAAGGACTAGAACCGTTTGCTGAATAAGCTCCTCCCGTTTAAGTGTAACATAAATGCCTATTATGTCCCGATAAGGATAACTATAGGATTCAAGAAAGCGTTGTATTCTTATATGTACATTGTAATTCATTCTTGAGAAAAAAAATTTTCAATAAAATTACCACTCTTCTATGATATCAATTTAACATTATCAGTGGTTACATGGTTTGTCTTGACACAATCGGAGTTTGTGTTCTTTACCCGGACGATGTACGGCTAGAGTTTGATTTTAACTTCGTTTAAACAAAGTCAGGTAGGGAGATATACGTAGATTATAGCATACAATGAATCAGATCTATAAGGCAAATTCAAGAAAACAAATGATTCTACACCGACAGCAAACGAATATCGCAAAAAATCAAGTAATCGGGGATAAAGTTTAGAGAATGCAGAGGAAAAAATTGAAAAAAATCGTATTCCCGGATTACTGGCGATGCATATAAATCGATTAATCATTTGGATGAATATGCAGTGTTAGTTTTAGTTTTATTCTCAGACAGATTACAATATGGCGAAAGGGAGCCCATTCTCTGAGAAAATAACAGCTTTTGAAAGCGGTTTCAATATTCGAATCGACCAAATTAACCATCCCGCCCCAGGCTTGAGAGCGAACATTCTCTTCGAAAGGAAAAACGCAACAGAACTCGCACACTACTCATGGTGTTGTACTAAAGACGGCAGATCCCTCCTACTTTTGTGGCATATACAAATGGTTTCAGTTCAGAAGGCACGTGTGAACATTATAGCACACCATCCATGTGTTCCACGGCAGGACATCCGAATCCCATGACAGGCAGTATCGGTGGATTTTCAACAACCACGTCTCAGCTATTTGTGTTCGGTATGTATTCGGTTGTTTGTGGCATGAATTGACATGGTCTGAAATGCACTTTAAGCGTCGCATCTCATGAGTGCCCGGGCTGCTAGGTTCACTTAATACAACGTTTTAACTCTATACGAGGGTCCGAATGCTTCGGTTACATCACAGATTCCACCAAGCGCTCCAGGTATCCATTGTGGATGAAAATATTCAGCACATTTTGGAGTTCTTCAACCAGCATATCCTTCGTGCAAATTTTTCTAGCTCCATTGACCAAACAAAGTATGATATTCTTCTTCATACTGAGTGGTTTAAAGCTATGGAAATGAATGCAATACCCGTTCCAAGTCGCCTCCCTCTTTTTTCCTTGTAAATCGTTCTCTGTTACTGGTCATATTTATTGTGTTGTAACGGCATAATTAAGATACACTGAAAACGAGCTTGTTCGTCAATTCGTGTTCTCATTATAATATAACGTTATTCATCCAGCCAGAAAAAAGGCCGCTGAGTAGCAATTTCAGCTGTGTGGTTCATTCTCACTTTGACCGGATGAGTTTGCGTCAAATGGTATAGGGTGATCAGGACCCACAGGTGGCGGTTCATTCGCCAACCCTGCTCGTGAACTGCTTGTGCGTGTTTGGTGATGCAATTTAACCGCTTTGTTTTGACTTTTCACCGCTCGAGAAAATAAGTCACAGTCTTTACAAGATGGACTGTGCGGANCGGACGGTGACAAAGCATGTAACGAGTGTAACATTCGTGTCTCGACAATGGGACGGGCAAGTAAATGCGAATGAACCGTCAATGAAAAAAACATTCCTAACCTTTTGTAATGGAATAGCTCTTGTTATTTTGCACCGAATCTACTTTCAACTTTCCTGTCTTCTCCCATTCTTCATCCAAATGGCAAGCAACCAAAATCGGTGCACGAAAGTATATGGTTAATGTTTGTACCAACAGAACTGAACTGAACCAGATTAGGGTTTCCTTATACGGGGTTGCATCCCAATGCGATGTAGAACACAAATTTACAAATGCAAAAAACAACGGTAATATTTGACCGTGATAACATTGTGATTCTTTATGATGTAGGCGCCCGCATACACAGCTTGAGTGTGAAAACGCGACCCATGCACCATCTTCGGGAAATCCAAGGAAGGCCTAACTGTTTTGTTTGTGTGTGGTGCAACAATGAGCATTTGTCAAAGGCGATTTAAATTAATCATTTCACAGGATACGTTACTAACAAACTATCTCCGTTTTTCAGTCATTTTCGGGCCACTTTCGGAAAGTACCCTTAAAACGTGAACACTTACTTATAGTGAACAAGTTTAGACAACCCGCAAAATGTTCGTTCCTCTAGGGAGGCTTCTTATTTTCTCAGTCAACTCAACAGAACTTTGAAACCCGCTGGGTTTCTCCCAACTTTCCGTTGAATTCTCTCGAGCGTTTGTTTTCATCCTGGTCACGCGGCTGATTCGCCTAACAAGCGACAGTTCTGCTGTCCACGACAACCCGATGTATTTTGTCTTCGAATAAACTTTTTTTAACTGCCAACTACGGTGTATCATGGTTATTTTTCTTAACCGCCTATCACTTTCTATCTATGTGGGACAAAGTTGATGCTGAAGGATATATAATAATAATAATAATAATAATAATAATAATAATATATGACAAATCACTTTAGGTTACGCGGAAATGCCTCCTACGCCTAAACCTGTCTCCATGGCGGCAGTATTGTCATTTTTCTTCCTCAAGTGAAGAGATACCGTTCTATTCAAGCATCAAAACTGATTAAAATACTGTCATGAGAAACGTTATAGGAACTCAATCCCTGCCCAGACTACTGGTGAAATGAAGTGAAAATGGGATCGATACCTACCGGGGTTAGTAAATTCTAGTAGAGTCCTGGGAATACCATTGGGACAGGTGACTTTGACGAAGTTGTACGCGGTTCACGTGACTTTCTGAAGAACATTCAAGTGTGAGAAACGGAACAGAATCGTGGTGGGCTGAGGGCTTACAATCTGAATATCAACCAAAACACTAATGCGGATGGCTTTTTAAACGTTACTAAAAATCAGTTTGTATAGTTCATTCAATATAAATCTCCCGTCATCCTAGAGGCTTTTTCGTCCTTCAATAGCCACTGGCGATCTTTTGGTAGACTCGGGGCATCGTTTTGTATACGCAAACGATCGTTTACGGCCCAATGACCGTACTTTAACACTCCACGCCATGAGAAGGATAAACACGGTTTCGCCACACGTTTTAGGTCAACCACGTCTGAAATTTTGACGCGGGTATGAGTCACGTGAACAAACACAACGGGCATTTTTCATGTTTCATTGAAAACTTTCACTTCACTGTTCAAAATGCCGGTTAACTGATCCGAATAGTTTTAAGGAATTTAAGTAAAATTAAAATTGTGCCTGTCAGGTGCAGGGCACAAAGCAGGCTAAATCTGATCAATTGTTTGGTGGAATAAACGCATCAAAACGCATCAACTGGCGTTTTTCACGACGAATTTCGCCGGTCACCTAAGCGTAGCACTGATAATCTAGCCAACCCATAGCAGGACAGGTTCGATATTCACGCTTAAACCTTCGTTAGTCCTGGTGGACGGTTTGTCTATTTCCGATCACCCTTTTGACCGCGGGCAATACGAGTTGTAAATCGTTGCATCCACACAAAGTTGTGAGACGAAACTAGCGTGTATCTGTGCACATATCAAATCAAGCATATTTTTATAGACAAAAACTGTTTCTCCCGACCGTTTGCATGCATAAAATCTTCAAGGTGTGAGCACAGCCTTCAGGAAGACGATCGACGGAGGATAAACCGGTGGGTAGATTCGGGTGAACCAGTGAAATCTTGATCACGAGTTCATTCAGGAATTGCGTAAGATTTTTCTTTACCAGTGAAATTATTTTCCAAATAAATTTATTGGATAAGTTGTGTCGATAATGCTAGTTTTAGGTTTGCTGCACCGTCCGTTTTGAGGTTTTTCTACAGGTTGTCATGCTGATTCAAAGATATAGAGAAATGTGTTTTATATATGTACCAATCCGTGTACACTCAACAATTCCTCTGCTTTTTATGCTGTGAATTTGTGTTCGTTTATTCACTCAAGTTGAATAATTCAACTTTGCTGTCATTGGGATAGTGTTTGACAAAGTGATTGGTCGCTGTAGTTCACTTGACTCAAGCGGTATCAGGTGCGACGTGACCTTTTGCCGGAAAGATTTTTCTGCTTCTCCGAATCGTGCGGACCAAACGACCTGCAGCGACAACCAAGATTTGGCCAGTGGATATCATACGAAGTTGCTACCTGTAGACCTGTAGCTCCCTATTTGAACGTTTACAAGTAAAACGGTCATTATCGATCGGTATTTGAAACGGGTTTGTTTGTTTTGTATCATGAAATTTCCAAAAGATTCCAGTAATTTTCTTTCAACTGTACTGCAAATCCCATCATTTGAACACTTCGTTTAATCAATTGGTCTTTTTATAATCACTAACACACAAAAAGATGTCTTCTTCAAAAGATAGCACAGTCAATTGGGAGATATTTGCCAGAAGAATGTACTTCGATATTTTTCTGTTAAGGTCATTTTGGGTCGATTTCCATTCCGTATGCAACTAACTCGCTTCAGTTATGAAGGTCAATGCATGTCAAAGAAACAACCGCAAATCAGTTATGTCTAATGGGGAATGTGATTCATTTGAATTTTCTTAACTTTGCCGGATGTTTTCAAGAGGCAGACTTTATTGAAAGTTTCTTTCGAGTATTCTCTGTGAAATATCGTAAAATAAACGATAATGATGCCGATTTTACCACAAATTCAGTCTGTTTAAAATGAAACCTTTTTAAACCGAACTTAAGGTGAGTTCGAAGACCAAAAGTGGGAGGTGCTTGCTTCTATAGCAGTCTTTCAAGCTCACGTGTACATGCATACACCAAATTATCCGTTACCGGTATTGACTTTTCTGCCTTTTACTGCTTGTTGTTCTTATTAGCCACGTGATCATTTGGTCTAAAACACAATTCGCTTGTGTCATTAAACTGGCAACTACGTGAAAACAGTTCACCGAACCTGACTTAGGAAGAAAACAAGACATGTTTACTGGGACGCGTAACCACAAACCATTGTTTGTTTCCTATTCGTTCACGTGAGTAATGCAAAACATAAAAGCCCCGCTCCAAGCTTGTGAACAAAATGCGTGGGGCGTTGCGAGCGGAGGAACGTAGTGATCGATTGGTATTGGTATGGTTCTAATCGACCGGCATAATTCACGCATCAATTTCTTTGTCCCAACATTGTTGACCCTGTTGACCCGTGACAGATGATTACAAGTGCAGAACACTATTTATCCAAATGCTTCTTACGAAGTGAGAATTAAATATACCATTTAAATTCTATGACTCTGTTGGCATTAGCTACAGAGCCACGATTATCTGGGAGTTTATGAGGAAAAATAAGAATAGTCATTTATTCATTTATTTGTACCTCAAAACAATACATTCTGTTCACTCGTGCAAGCAGCTTTGTAGAGTATGATTTCAACACTGTATGAAATTTCTTCATTGGAAGGAAGAAGGCTTGTCCACAGAGGTTGCGGGGGGGGGTTGGGTTCGGACACATCTAAATAATAGAGCTATAACAATTGACCGGGAGAATGACTCACAATCAACCAAAAGCTTGCGCTTTGATTCGGTCGACCTTATGATCGATCCGCATGAAAGATGAATAGTGAATCATCCTGGGTGATCGCAAGATCGAAAGGCGATTGGAAGTCAATAAAATGGGCGCCAATGCACAAGCGTATGTGGGCATACGTAAATAATCCAGTCGGTTCAATCTAGGCAGCCCAAAGACACTGGTGCACGACTGNCTCAATGAGTTTAACAGAGAGGTTGAAAACAGCTTCTAATAGTAATCAAATTTGGATTGTGTGTTTGTAAGTACAATAAAATGTCAAAGTTATTTGACTTACATTCCAATTTGAAACGCTCACTGACCGTTTTTCAAACTGAAAAATAATGTAAGTAGGAAAACTGTAAAATAAGTTGATAA
>UZAN01039426.1:81104-93205 GCA_900618425.1 Echinostoma caproni | reverse complement strand
ACCAAATGGAAAGTCGTATCACTACGTCACAACGGTCGTTTTCTCTACACTCTCGGACACGAAAATCTGCCTCATGCTCCATCCGAGAAAGATCTAGGAGTAGTCATTGGCGCAGACTTCAGTTGCTCCACAAACTGTTACCGGGCATCATCAATTGCGGTAAAGCAGGTTGGACTACTCAAACGTGTTTTTGGATCGTTTGAGCCGGCTTTGTTTCCATGTCTGTTAGCCACATATATCCATCCATACACCGAGTACTCACTTCAGGCCTGGAATCCATGCCTGCAGCGAGATCGGAAGGCATTTGAACATCCACAGAGAATGGCTACCAAGATGGTCAAAGGTCTACATTCCAAGACTTATGGCGAAAGATTACAGCTCTTGGGGCTATACTCGTCTCAATATCGTCAAATCAAAGGTGATATGATCCTACTAAATCGGATTTTCCATCAGCCCACCCATCCATGTAGACCTGTTTTGGTTCTATCAACTGGTGTTTACCTTAGAAGGCACCCACTGAAGTTGGCACACCAAAAGAGCCATCAAGACTTCAGAAGCCATTCGTTTGCAGTCAGAGTGTGCAGCACATGGAACTCTCCACCACCTCACGTGGTCTGTGCGCTAACATTAGTATCTTTCAGGCGTCAGCTTGATGATGCTCTGGCAAACATTATGTTTCAACACCTAACTACATAATATATTCTCCTATGCTCGTCAAAAAACATGTCATTACGCGTTTACGTACATGGACTAACTGTGATCTTGTGAATCGTGTTCCGAACCAAAGTGTAAACAACCTATGGGATTTGAAAGCGAAGTCTTTGTAAGTTTTTCCCATAATAAAAATTTGAATTTGAATTAGACTGGAAAAGCTTCCCCTGGAAAAATACTATCGGTTTCTCTGTTCTTTCAGCTCGTCAGGCATGCGTATCCTGTATTCTATTATCTTTTCATTCATATACTTGAACCCAGAAACTAGATTTTACAGACTACGCTTCAATCGCATTTATTGCGGTTAGTAGCATCTAACCCACCTACAAATCATCTAATCATAATGTTGATTCTTCAATGGACTGGTTCTGAAAGAACTGTTTAAACACATTCATCCGATGTTGCGAATGAGGGTATTGTGACGAAAAAATATATGTATATATATGTATATATGTATATACACGGCGTTGTACCTTTAACCGTTAACCCAGTTAGGTGTCATCTTCAGGCAAGTTATATATATTCTCCATTGGTAAATGTTTGAAAGATACAGTTAACGCTAACGATGATAGTTTCTTTTTGTAAACCAAACAGCGATTTAACCAAATACTCCGATTGACACCAAGTATCCCCGGTGAACTTCACCAAGTCATTTTGCACTAGTTCAATTCCTTTTTCCGACACGGATTATGGCTTCGGTTGTCAAACAATGCGAATTCCAAGGCTTGATGAGACTTGTTGATATCCTACTGACATCTGGTATGTAGATAAAGGGGAAGGTCTGCTGTCGAAATGTAAATTGACGCAGAAAAGAACAAATACGCGCTTGTGGGCGATTGAAATTTCTCGCATATATTTTAGAAAAACATATTTCATGGCGAAAGCCACCCTAGTTTACTCTGATGCAAGAATCTGGGGTGGATTGTAAAAGGTTCATTGGAAGTGAATTGCAAACACAACCGGACTGATACCCTTATGACCTCTGACTGACAATGTTCTACAATTGGCCTCGTGTAACGAAGCAAGTGTCGATCGGCAGATGAGCGACGGCCCCATTGATGAGTAAGCAGTCTTCTCCCAGTTAAGTGTTTTTTTCCAAAATATTGCATTTTTGACAAAAATATCAGCTTTTAGGTGCGCCGTAGTGTCTTGTACACGAAGCAGATCTTTGTACAGCATGTTAACCAATAAGGTGAGCGGTTCATTGTGTAATTGGGATATCCAGTCCACTGATGAATTTATATCCAGATTGAATACACCTACTGCGTTGCATACCGGGAACTAACTAGTATGATTTTTCAATGGAGAACGAATCCAGCAGATAGTTATTCCACGAAATTCGGTCGTAATTTTCAGTCTTATTGAAGCGGTTGTGCTCAATTGAATTCACCATGTAATAATAATAATAATGTTGCACTGGATGGAAAAAGTCAGGTGCGAAATTTATTTTAACTCCAGTGAGTCGTTTGAGGTTATAGAAGAAAATAGTATTTTAGCAATCCTTTGGGTCTATTCCGAAAACAATACAGTGAAGCGTACTCTTGCGGTTCCGTTGATCAGTCAGGTAGTCATGACTACATGAATATGAACAATAATCTATAGGTGCTGTTCTAATTTTTCTGTACCCTGGTTTGAGAATAATAAGCTCAATGTGGTTAGAAGTACACTGAAACGGTGTTTATGTTGGAAGTGATTGACTAACTGTTGTGGTGTGCCTCAGTTTTTTGAGGTCGCTAATCATTAAAAACATTGGGAATGTGCATAGAAAAGGCAAACAATTTGCCTCCAGTCAGATAAAAATCCCCCAATTTAATTGGCTTCGTTTTATTCCCCTCGAACTGAAGTGCACAAAAAGCGTGCCCCGAAGTTTGGTCACTTTCATCAAATCAGAGGAGTTCCTGTTGGAAAATTGGAGTAAAGTTAACCGGTGAAAAGGCTGATGCTAATTGTAAATGACGCAATACCCCATGAAGTATACAGCGCATGTATCCAATGACAAATTTCAATACCCAGTTGTCCCTTTCATTTATTTAACATTCAAGCTTGCTATCAGGACACTTTTAAGCAAGATACTGACTGACATAGCAAGCGTTTGTCGATATCAGATCTGGTGGTCACAATATCTGTGAACGTGACGATAAAAAGAACAGGGACAATTAGATGGACGGTTACCAACGTTTCGATAGCATCCGCTGAATCAAAGTTGATTAATAAAATAAGTTCGAATCTCCAAAGGCTTCTCTTTCCGAAAGGGTTGAGACAAATAGTTGATGCTGTTTTGCTATATCATGTACACTGTTTCTCGAATGAAACTACTACCCCTACTACTACCCCTTGCAATTATCGACCCACCACGTTTAAGCAATATAGTGTTTTGCTGATCGTGGGTTTACCAAAAGCGATTATAAGTCCCCACAGCGCATGGTCTGCAAAACTAGAATTGTATGGTTGTTGTCATTGAAGCACTGTCCATTTGAATATACGAAACGCTGTCGTAGTCCCAATAGGAGAACAAATAATTTGACCCTGTTTGTGTGTGCAATGTTTAAGTGAATTCCAGTGTTGTATTTTAAACACATGCGTTCATCAAACCAGGTTTAAAATCATGCCATTATTGGTCTGTCGTACGATGTATTAGAATGGTTGACTTGATCCTTTTCCAGCAGAGACGATTACTTACTCTCTTATTTGATGTGGTGTGTTGAGTTCCAGAACCCAAGACTAAATATTTACAGTTGGGTTGACCTCCAGGAGAGTACAATATATTTCTGAGGCGGTTTCCCTCGTTTTCCATGATATTCTCCTTTAAAAGTGAGCTATGTCGTTAGACGTTAGACGGTTTTACTTGAATTTTTCAGCAGTACTCAAAATAGCCATGGTACGTCAACGAACAGTGAAAATATTGCCAATCCATATTGGGGAAGGCACTTAATAAAAAAGGGGAACTTCGGGATGCATTTTCAAATTTGTTTGGTCAAGTTTATTCAATTTTCGGATGTTTTGCTCAGATCTTGTGTGAATGATATCGTAGTAACACCGGAAAATGTTAACCTACTTAGAAGGTCTTGCTGAAAAGTAAAGGATACTAATTGCATTCACCACTGAAGAAATTTAAGCACTTTAGAACGATGAGCTACTATTTGGTTTGCAATCGAATGATTTTTATAATGCAAATGAATAAGGACCGATTTCAAAATTGGCTTCTACATCATAAAAGACATTGAATTTAATTTGAATTACTTATTACAAGTATCTTGACCCTAATGTCGAAAGAGCTGTTGTTTTATGTATTTCATGAGTACTGTGAATAGTCATTGAGAACTTTTGTGAATTCTCATTTATTTCAAAGAGCTGCTCAGTTCGTTAATCAGGTGTTATGTTCATAGCAAACAAGCCAGGAGCTAGTAAGTTTTTGTTACTTTCCAGTTTCGTCAACACGGTTCCCCATCAGTTTTTACCCAAAACCAGCAATCCTTTAGCCTCGACCTATAATCATTTAGCCAAAACCCGAAATGCTTTAGCAAAGACCCTTAGTCCTTTAGGCTCGACGCACAAACTTTATTCACGCCGAAGTAGGCGAGTTAAATCAAAAAGTATCGGAATATTCTGAAGTCAAAAAAATATTTTCCACAAATGTTGATGTTGCAAAGCTTGGTTGAGAAATAAGGTGTGATAATTATGATGATGTACTTTCAAGAGCGGTTTATCATTCACAGTGCGTTTGTCTATCCCATTCTGATGGGCAGAGTTCACCCGTAAATGCAAAATGACATCCCGTTCGAGTTACACTTGAGATTTTCAATCCTAGGAGTATCACATGAAATTACAGAAACACTGAACCTGTACGAAATGTGTCAAATAGTTTGAGGATTCGGGCACATAGGTTAAACCTTCTTCAGTCAACGTGTTGCAGCATATCATTTCCACACCTTAATTTTAACCAAGCTTTACCACATCGTTTGTAGAAAATATTTCTTTCAATATCCGATACTTTTTGATTTGACTCGCCTATTTCGGCTTGATTAAAATTTGTGCTTCAAGGATAAGGGACTACGAATACTGGCTAAAGCACTTCGGATTTTGGCTAAAGGTTGCTGGGAAAACTTGTAGATCAAGCGGAGCACTACGACAACACAAATTTCTCTATTCACGGTTCACAACAGTTTTCATTGAGCTGGAGGAGGGTAAAGATATCCTAGCAAAAAAACAAACATTTTTCCCCAATAAAAAGCATTTTCTGTGCAAAACAATTATTGAACTTTGAAGTGCAGTAGTTACTTATTTTATGTGCAGCCAATCCGGACAATTTTCCCCATACGATATGCCAAATCCGTGCAATGAGCTTTCGTGAAAAAATTTCAATAAAAATTAATTCAGGCCTAAATATTCTTGATAAAGTAAGAGTAGAGTTGACAACTGCTACTGAATAATTATTGACAAACGGAGAGTAAAGATTAGCATTGGCACTCAGAGATTGATAATTTTGGTGAGGTACAACTGTACTCAAGTGACGATGTTGACTCAAAGTAAAGCAAAGTAAAGCAGATTGTTCGCCGAGAGAGGTACCTTTATTGTAAAGTGTCACAAAGATTAACTTTTGTGTAATGTACATTTGGAAACAAGTTGGTTAGATGTATTAATTTTATTAGATTTTGGAAGATATATTGGTAATTATATAGTTACCAGTGGCATGTTTAAATATTCATTGAATTATTCTCAAACGCTACATGTATTGATTGACATAAGGGATTCTGGACCTTAACCGTGAACGTTCATTCGGTGTCGAACAGGAAAAAATGAAAAAAATTCCCGTATAAACAATCCAGGGGGTAACCAGATTCAAAAAGAGAACTTCTTGTCCACCGACATCCACGAACATAAGGATTGCNAAAAACAAAATCTGGCGAGACAGTAATAATACTGGAAAGATTACCGCGATCCATAGCAACCCGATGGTTATCTGATGCTCGACTGATGATGTTGTTTTGTAGGTGAACACAAACAGATTGGGTTTGGATCGGCTTATCGGAAAGTATTGGATACCCACCAAATGGTAAACAAGCTTATTTTCAGCAGTTCATAACTACGATACATTCGTAAAATGTCATATGCCGATATGCGTAAAGTTTTTAATAGAGAGAGTTAAATGATTGAATTTTGATTTTGTCCACATATAGGAACACCAGTTCGCTTGAATTATTAGAAAATCATAAAATGAGATCACGAATTTAGCAATAATGTGTATTTCGAGTTATTCAACCGAGGTCAACTAACTGTTTTTCTTTAAAATCAAAATGGTATTATTTACCCCAAAATGTTCTCATATAGATGAGATAACAATCTGTCCAATACTGTGAATGCGAGGATGAACCTCAAGTCTAACAACAGTTAGAGTTTGTCGCTCCTGTAGGCCTTGTATCATTAGAAGTCTAAAGGAATAGCAAGTATAGCCCGTAGCTGTGTGCATCAACTGAACCTTGTTTACAGTGTGTTTTTAGTAGTTCTAAATTCGTTTAAAACGCAAATCGACCTGCGGTTGCGTTAGAAAACGAAGTACATGCGGTTGACGAATGCGGAATTATTAACTATTTTTTCCCCAAGTATTACTGAACGCGTTTAGAAAAAGGTTCACCTTTCAGAGGAGTCATACTATGTCGGACTCTTTACCCGAACGAGTTACAAACGTTTGACCTGCTCTAGTAAACAATATGTTTTAACAAATTCCACAATTAACAGCGTTGATTTGGCCCTTATGGGGAGCACTCAAGTGCTCCAAACTAATGACAGCTATATTCAATCTGAGTGGAAGTAGATCCTGAGCTCATGGAGGACGAATGAGTTCTGCATGCCGGATAAATGAAATGATTTCTCTAATTCCAAAACAATAATAACTAGTCGAACCTCAATCACAATATGACCGTACAGGGTAATCATTGTTTAATGCAAGATATTCAAGACGGTGAATACTTTCGAAATATTTGCAATGAACTTGAGGTAAATAAATATTGTTAGCACTGGATGTTCCAAAAACAAGGTCTAATATCTAACGCTTTAGGAGCTAATGAAGGTGAGTCAACATGTAAAGGATGGATTAACAAGAAGACGAGTAGCTTTCATGTATGGGAAAACAAATTTGAACGCTCTCCAACTATAAGGTGTGTGAAACAGTAGAATGGCTACTTGATTGTTCTGGTGTATTTTCCTTGATATCATCTTATAGTGCCGCGCGGTGTTTTAAGGTACTTTCCCGAATTAGCCAACCCTACGTTCCTCTTTTTCAAATGCAATGAAACCGGAATGGGACACATAAGCGGGCAATTAAATGTGGGTTGCAATAAAACTGCCTAATGAGAACCGGACAATCCATTCTGCTTCAATACAAGTCTGTATTGTCTTTGCAAACTCTCGGGAAAATAGTTCAAGATAACTATCTTTATAGAATTCAAAACATTCTCTGCTTGTTCCTGAAACTCTTGCATTCTCTGAAAGTGCGGTTCGTTTTCATTGAATGATCTTGTTACTGCGCCATGATGGTTCTTTTGGAGGATTACATTTTTTCTCGTGAATGAACTTGACATCCAAACTGAATCATTATACAGCTTCCTTAATTTGAAGCATTCAGGTTTTTTAGTGCGAGCAAGTTTTATCGATAGTAAAGAAAACCGTCTGGAATGAAGACAACAATTTACCTCTACGTGACTAATGATTTCCTACTCCGGAGCCGTTATGCACCTGAGTCGTCGTTGTCAATCGTGGGGTTCTTACCATTTTTGTTACTGAAGCTAGGGTGTGCACCATAACATATGCTGTATTCTCTTCACGGTGATGCTCAAGTTCATAAAGTTTTTAGGTTTTAGTTTTTTAGGTGAGCCTTCAAAACCCCTTCGATTTTCTTTCCTTGAGTTGACATTATAACTCATTTGTTTCAACATCCATAATACACGTAGCTGTCAACTATTGTAAGTCACGAATCCAATTTGTTTTTTACATGAGAGTAATGGTGGGGTCGATTAAATTTAAAAGGGAAATTCGCTCTATGAAACTGAATCCAATTTTCCCATACGCTCATGCCACAATGAATCAGGTTGTGAAAGTTTCCAACTGAGTCATAATCCTGGAGGCTAGTGCTGAGATGAGCTAGGCACGAGACCCGCAACAAGCTCGTAGAGATGAGTTGTTCTATATTGTGTAAATGTAAGATGTAAAACGGCCTGATCGGCTGCCCGGTGGCGTAGTGGGTAGCATGATTGCGTTCTACCCATGAGGTCCCGGGTTCGATCCCCAATCGGGTCGATGAATCCGCACTACTGATGAAACCCAATCAGGTTGAAACAGCTGTTCTGTGCTTCCTAGCTTTTCCGTTCACGCTTCATTTGTTGTATGCACGACGAATTTTCCTTTGGAATTTGCTTTTGTTTTCTGCTGTTGCAACGATGTTGAAAAGCAGTCGTCGGAATGCCTCAAATTCGGTTTATCTAGGTGAACTACAACAGCATCAGAAAGATTCGAGGGTACCTACCGTACATGCAGTAGGTGAATCGATGTCAACAGCCTACTAAATAGTGCCCGCTGAATTGCGATTTTCATATTTCAGGTAAACAATTCCTGTTTTCGAGTCAGTTTAAAAACAACAGACACATTTGGTTTAAAATGCACTTGCGGCAAGGGTTGAATATTTTAAGCCATTTTTCTCTACATAATAGTACAGGTTGTCAATGGCTCCTCATTAGCATAAGATTGCCATACTCGATACGTGGAGAGCTGGATTTGTCTGTAAATAAAACTCTATCATCCAACTGGATAATGCAAATGGAGGCCATTGAAGTTACTATTTATTTTCTGGAGAGTGGGTTAATTGTGACAGAGTGTGTATGCAAATTCGTATTAGAACTAACACAGGCTTAGTACAAACAATAATTGAGGAAAGGTTCCCGTTGTAATAAATGAATGCTTTCGACAATGTCGACATTTCCTGTACACTTTTATTTCTCTACATTTTACTATTTTCCCAACCACCGCAAATCAAAATGAATCGATACTCGACCGAAACTGATGCTCGTGATGATTGACTGTGACATTTGAAAACAGTACTGGCCTTGGATCCCGTTTCCGGAGAGGCACGGCAAACCCGTAAGGAATGGTTCTTCGATGAGCTGCTTTAGTAAGTGGTGAGATTACGCTGCTGTGTCGATGATTAATGATTAACCGTTCCAATACTTCACATCAGCTTTACTTTGAAATTTATTTAAATCGATAGAATTTTAAATCTCATTTAGAGATATGGCTAGTAACGGACCGTGAACAGTGCGGTTTGTTTGCGTAGGATAATCTGAATAAATGAACGTAGCTGAAATTCTTCCCATTCATTGTTTTTTCCCTTGTTTTTCTTTTAACACCTACTTCTTAGTAAATATAAAGTAAGCCTAGGTGTTCCGAAAAAAAGATAGTCAATTACCAGTCTACTTTAAGATAAATGGAAGAGGGAGAAACTCCGAATGGATGATGGAGTTCTAACGCACGACTTCTGCGAAAATACGCTTGTGCCCATAACCTCACAGGCATTATTACCGTATCTTAAGTGCTGCAACCACCGGTGCGTGCATCGGAATAGTTTCTGGATTTCGGTTCCGCAGTCTGAATAAAGGCAAAATGAAGTCAGCAACCACAAATGATTTTGGTCTGTCGGTATAGCTCTACCGTCCAAACCTACAGGTTTAAATGTGCCATTCTACAGTTTGTTCATGGGACGACATTTTACAGAGCAACTTCATCCCCAAACAGACAGTGTTTTGGGACTACTATCAAAATTCATCAATATCATCCTGATTGAAAACTAAAAAATTTAGGATACATTTGAACCATCCGTCTCCAGAACTACACAGATAGTAGGCTGAGATGTACCAACAATTGTGGTGTTTTGAAAGCGCATTGTAGTGACGTAAATTGTACAAAAACCATTAGATTCATTTATGGGAAAATACTCGTTGTTCTCCAAACATCAATTGGGTTGGGCACAAGTCATAATCACCGATCGGAAGCATATCCACATCCCACACAAAATGACGCAGTTGTCCTGGGCTTATGTTCCAAGTAGGTGGCACAGACTATGTTGATTTAAATGAATAGGTGTTCAAATACTGTTTCTCCCTAAAGGAACAGGTGCTCTATCCTGTTCCAGCACAGTTTCAACCAAAGGGATATTGGGCGTAATCAAACACTTTTCCGGGCTGGATGACTCAAACAGACGATATTCAACTTGGTCACAATCGACCACGACGAGGAGCGTTGTTGCACTTCATTCCGCGAAACGCGCCAGTGGTATGGACTGTCGGATTCAAACAAAAACAATTGGGGAAACAAATTCAAAGTTATAAAACTTGTAATATAAAATCTCAAGTTTTCTCGGGGTGTTCCAATTGGGTATCGGATCACTGAGGGCCCCTTTGAAGACAAAGATATTTAACCATAATCAACTGAAAATATTCGAAATTGAAGTGTAAAAGCAGCAGTGAATGGATAATCAATCGACCGATCAATAAGTTAAGCAAACAATCACTGAACATCTGGACAAATAAAGGACCTGAGTGGTTGGACATCGATGGTGCTATATGAGGGATAGACCTAAGAAGGATATATTTGATCTTCTCTACTGAATAGAAATGTATTTCATGTTCACGAGAAGAGTTTTGATTTTTTAACCGATTCTTTTGCCGTGGCAGAGTGAAAATCTCACACTGGAACTATCTGAGTTTGAATATGATGAGAGAAATTGAAGCGAACAGTAATGCGGATGGTAGGAAACCTCAGTGAACGAATTGGAACAAAGGTCACAAAGTCGAAAACGTGGTGGCGCAACAGGGTCATATAAGTGATAGAGTTGTTTCCTCAGTTACGCCAAATGGTCAGAAAATCGTTGCTCAAATTTAACTGGACTAAGTTTGAGTTGTTGTTGTGATGATCTGAATAAACAGTGCGGATTAACGCAAAACTCGGAAAGTTGAGAACACCGTCTAGTCTGTTTTCAATGGAATACCACCCCCACTTGGTACATACACATGATACTTGCGTAGCCATAGAAATATAAACAATTCATGAGAACTGCTCACTGGACCGTTGTGCTTGAAATGTTCGAATAAGAGACAGCAGTGTCGATTGCCCCACACAGTTGCTTTCAGACCTAAATGTGTGATACACTTTTGTCATTTGCCTAAAATGTGAAAATGAAAAAATGTTTCAGTCTGGTCAACATCTCCTGTGTGATACGCAACTAGCGTTCTATTTTCGAGATAAGCCTGTATTGGTAACATTGAGGAATATATAATCATCCGGATCGAGTTAGGCGGGCTTTGTTTGTCCAGACGTCTTCTATGACCCCATGCCCTCGAATCAGTTCGCAAATTATTAATGATGTCTGGATACTCCAAGCTGACCAACTACAACTGCTTAGATCAATTTGGCTGCATGTTGTTGAATTTGTTTTGCTTTCGCACTCCTATCTGCTGAGAAACAAGACTGATGATGAGAGAGGTAGCTGGGCTCATTGAATCATAATTGGCTCATCCATATCACAGGGATTGCTTGGTTTTGCCTTATGGAATAATTTTTCCACATAAGTTAAATATTAGAAAATATGATTTAAACATCAAGACAAATACAAACCCTACCACAGACACCGAACGTCGCAAACTGACTTACGGAACCAGGACGCTTTGAAAGAATGCTCTGGCTGGATTTGTTAACATTTTACTTGCGAAACATGTGCATTTGTTATCACATACCTAAGAATGATGAACACTAGACAGGGTGGACCCCATAGTCACGAGGACCTGCTGTTCAGTGATGGAAACCGGTAACCTAATCCCCAGGACTTGGAGTGGCGAACAACACAAGGCCCCGATAGGTTAGACGTGGTTTTGAATCGGAAGACAGCAGAGTTGCCTACCACCAAAGTCGGGTGGCGGTGGCGGGGCTCGAACCTCAGACTATTCTGCCGAAAGCACGCCTGTGACAGCGACTAAACCACTGCATACCACCACTCATTGCTGGAAATCGAACGCAGAACAGGTCGAGTCTGCTCCATTCTGAAACAATTGGTTAAAATAATTCATTTAAACTATGCAAAATGATTCAAGTCACATTAAAAAACAGTTTCGGAGAATCTATGTTTTAGAAGTATTAGTACTAAATTCTTAGGTAGATGATTCGACCGCGCTGCTCTTTGGAATTGTTCACTAGCGAATTGCTCTTAAAATTGAGATAACCTTTTCTGTGCATCGGACACAGTAAGGTATACAGATATCGCTTTTTAATACAGTGGCGCCAAACCCCAAAAAAAGTTAATTTTCCGGCAGATTGGTTTACAATTCAGCATTGGAAAAGACGTATGGTCT
>UZAN01039426.1:68469-80531 GCA_900618425.1 Echinostoma caproni | reverse complement strand
GCGCACTGATCAGGATGAGGGGGACACGGAGAAGAACAAAATTGCGCCGTTGCAATTGTTGCAGATAACTAGACACCATGCAGAGGAACAGGTATATTCTGAAATCATCTTCAATTGGTTATAAAAGGCTCTTAAAGAGTATAATTTAGCAACAACAAAAATGGTGCGCGCAGAGTATTGTGAAATAATCCTGTTTTTGAAAAAGAACATTCCACGAAATACTCTAACCTACAAAGGAGTACAGGAAAGCATTCAGAAAGATACCATTTATATGCACCAAAGTCATTCGTTCATTCTGCTATGGGAAATTCTTGACCGAATGTTTCACTGTCCATGTTTGTGGAGTGTGCGAATCGGTGACACTTTCAAATCAATACCTTCCGTACGTTGTTTAACGTTTCACGCTTCACGCACTACCAGAGATGTGCTATTCAAATAGGACTACTGCTACTCACCCGCTATTGTCTGACTTGTTTTAATTCGTGTTTTGCCATTTAATCATGACAGGTTTTGTACAGTCGAGGTTAAGCGGTTGAGCTCGTTGTTGGCTGGAAAGATCCGATCTGAGACTGCTCCAAAGAAACGTGTAAACAGGTGGCTGAGTCCGTGTTTTGTTTGTCAGAGCGTCAGACAGTATGATAAATGTGATTGCCTGTCAGAGAAATGAAATGATTTTGTTCCTACACAAGTGGTAAGTAGCTGTTTCGAACTGATGCATTCATTTAAGATATCATAAATCAACAACCAAACCGTTTTGGTAAAATCTGCCTGGACACGGATAATGAAGCGAGAGAATTATGTAAACCGATGAAAACTTCGTCGAGCAACACGGCCAATTGGTTAGCTAAGGTGCTTAGTATTTACTCGTTCCAATTTGTCCTAACAGAAGCAATCAAAATCTGCAACTAGTCAATTTCGGTAGACGCGAAACGTGATTAAACTGGAATGACCTATAAATAGTTTTCTGTTGAGCAAAGGTCACAGAGACTGGGTGTCTTTTCGCGTATTGGGGTCATTTCAAGGGTACACCCGATGGACAGTCGGAGAATCCGGCGACCGTTACTGGGCGCCATAAAATGAGTTCACATCCGGAACAAATATGTCGATCTCCCCGACAGTCGGTATAAAACACATGATTCGTTCAATCAAAAACATTTCGTGTGCATTCATCGAATGCAACATCGTCGTGTGAGATGCCACACATGGAACCATGAATACAACGTGATGATATTAAGTTGTGCAGTATCGATGCAGCTAAATATCATGCACACCCCTACACAATCGGGGTTGTTTTTATGCACACTGTCTGTTTTCAGAACCTCGTCCGTAACTCTCGCTGAACTGTAAAAAAAATAGCTTTTTATTTACCGTTTTTCACTCCCTTTAAACGGAATTCCCATTGGAAGAAATATGAATGTGACAAAGATTAGTCATTTCTTGAAACAAACAAAAAATCCAAAGAAACTTAAACTGTTTGATCCATACGTGATTTCCAGGTCACAAATTTGTATGGACCAGAAACGCATCAGAGGATATGTGACAGCAAATTATTGATTAATCGGTGTAAATTCGACCCTATAATCGCGGTCATTCGTTCAATGCCGTTGCAAATAAGGTGGCTACGCACAAAGCATTTATCTCGCATTCTCAGTTGCGTATGGTTCACGGATAAAAAGGATGATACTACCTTCTACTTACTTTTCATGTCCTACAAATGAGGAGTGACTGAATGACCTCACTTCCTTGACAACAGACATAAGTAAGTTTATCAATTTTCATCATGAAATAAATGGTTTATTCTTTCTGTTCTCCCGTTAACTGCCGTGTGCTTTCTTACTAATGAACATTCGTTCCGGAAGAAAACGAAAGCTGAAAAATAAATGCGTTTTGAAGTCATAAAATCAGCCAGTTTTGTGTTACCATGACAACTTCTGTTAAACAATGGCCCGTTCACGTCTATGTGATGCGTAAAGCAATACATCACTGAGAATAATGTTCACATGCTAAAAATGTATTCTAATAAGAAGTTTCCGTTTTCTAGAGGAACACTATTGCTCAATACACACAGATTATTGTCCGAATAAACCATTACCACACATTGCAAGAAGAACAGGGAGTAGCGAACAAACTCGTTTGCAGTGATTCATCTACAGGCTAATACATCACAATTTATGTCACAGAGTTATTAGGGGGAGAATACATGACAAAATGAGAAGAGGTAAAATGAACACACACTTTTGTCATGACATATGCGCATTGGTTCGAGTTAATAGGGTCGGGTGGGTGGATGACTGTGTCGTGTGTGGTGCTGGCCATGGAGGATCGAGTGTTCTTACGAATTGAGCAACATCCGGTCATAGAGCTCGAACGTTGAATATTCCTCTTCTCACTTTGTCATGTTTTCTCCCCCTAGTAACTCTGTGACATAAATTGTGATGTATTAGTCTGTAGATGAGTTACAATAAACGACCATGTTTGCTACTCTGTGTTTTCCTACACAGAATTATTAGTCGGTTCACAAACTGTTCACAAATTCTATTGCTTGCACTTAATTTTGTGTGCAATAATTGAACGACTAACAAACCGGTTGATTGATGAGCAAGTTTCTGTTTGAAAGTTTTATAGGGAGGGACATCCAGTGATCATACAACAGATGAAATAGTTGTCTCCGGTTGTGTGAGATAACAGATCATTTTCGGAAGTGGTAGCGGAACATTCACTTCAGGCATGTTATTGTTACAGTTTTCTGACAAACCTTTATTGGACGTGGAAGCAGTCATTCATAAAGTTTCACCATATGGGGGACTGTTTTATTCAGTAGTGCTCCTCCCTTTGCGCGTGAATCCGATATCCTGGCGACAGTACGTAAACAGTAGACAAGCCTACAGTTATTGTACAGCATTAACTTAACTGTGATTAGCGTGTTCAAAACTGACGGGTCACATCTACAATCCATTATTTCGCGTGCAATGATGATCATTCGACGACTAGAGGTCAACTGTCTGTTCATGTCTGTTCTGTTCGGCTAATGGTTGTTTTGTGATTGCGTAATGGCCGTGCATTTACGCGGGAGACGTCCAAGCACGCGCTCGTGTGTGCCCCTCCCCACCCCCCACCCCTAACGCATTCAATCGACTATGGGCGCATCATAGTGTACATGGAATGTGAATAAACGATTGTCCCCCCGGCAATTAATAATCCATATGTTTGCACAGAGAAACACAGTATTTCGTTCTCTGATTCCGCGAGTAGGTAATTTTGTGACCGAATGAACGTAAATTTGTGATAACACAAAGGTCACATCATGTATGGGGTTCATTGCGCCGATGAAATGAACGTTTGTCGAATACTAAACCGCCAGACATCAGCGATGATAAGGAATATGAATGAGCGTGTGGACGTATGATTAAATCGACATAAGAGAATATTATTTTATAAATCGATCAATGTGTTGAAGAGGAAGATGGGCAAAGTAGGGGATAATTGTGAATTGATATGCCTTACTATGTCCGTAGAGGAGTAAGTACATGGTGCGATCGGGAGTGAGAATTGGAAGAATTTTCCACGGTTTTAGTAAGCCATTTGTGTAATCGTTAAGAGTTTGACGGGGAAGTTCTCACAAGCCTTTAAATGTGGGGATGAAATCAAGATACGAAGGGTTGATCACCGAAACGGAAGGAATCTCTCTCTAGAAATCCACAGCATGCAGGTCGAAAAACATCGCTATATCGGATGTATACAGTCAGTGTGACAAGCTGCATATGGAAACAAATTAGAGTGGGGTGGAATGGGCTGCGTCTCCAATCGAAGAGTACAGGACGGGTGTTTTAACCGCACAGAATTATCTCGACCATGGACTTTCAAAGGATTGTCTCCCGATAACATTCTCGTCCATGAAGGAGTTCCACATGTAGTGGAATAGAACGAAGATGGAGGTGTATGGGAATTCATTTTTTGTGCGAAAAATATTTTTATTCATAAGGGAAGAGGAAGGACATGGGTATGCGTCTATCAAACAATTGGTTGGCTGAATTATCAGCCATCATGGTTTGTTGGCGGTTCTGATCAATCACCTGTGTCCGGCTATCCTTATTCTGATTCGTTATCTAAAACCAAGCCAGTTTTCAGGGAGCATTCTGCCTTCCTGATATGGAGAAACTTCAGATTTTTATAGAAAACAGTTGTAAAGTCATCGGACCAAGTGAGATTATGATTAGAAGGTACACAGTTGTGTTTCACGCACACTGAATCGATTAGTGACACCTGAAGAGAAATATTAGGGGAACTATTGTAAGAGGCGTTGTTGTTAAATGATAATCCGACAGAAACAAAACCAGAAAGATTATTATAATCTATAGGCCATGCATTGTGTTTTTAAATATCTGTATGCATATTGCGTTTTTAAGGGAAAGATCACAAAACCAGTTCATTCATGATTCACTCACATTTGGATGTATTATTACCTCCTGCCCGCATTGTGGAGAACTTATTTGCATTTAGAACACTTTTCGAGCAACACTCCTGGATT
Source organism: Echinostoma caproni (assembly GCA_900618425.1). Lineage (NCBI taxonomy): Eukaryota > Metazoa > Platyhelminthes > Trematoda > Plagiorchiida > Echinostomatidae > Echinostoma > Echinostoma caproni. The sequence continues at coordinate 76,003 of UZAN01039426.1, read as the reverse complement.
GTAGAATAGTTTCACCCCTAGACAAACCACCTGACAAGGACTTACTTGATGCACTACAGGTAATCTGCTGAAACCTGCTCAAATGTCAGTACTCATTCATCTATTTCTATCGTTCATCTCGTGTCTGTATTTCTTAATATATAGACAGATTTATACATCGTGATGTTTTTTGATAACAGTAAATCTGTCCTTGGTCCGTACACGTTGTTTGTGTTTCCTCTCGGGATGTAACTGGTAATTAATCCTTCCATATCAGGTTTACTCCAAATTATTCCATACCAGTCTATCTGTTTGCTCATGAACTCTTGTTTGATCTATATCATTTAGTTCTGCTTACTCCTTTGGATCCCATATTCACATGACACATTCGTACCTGCACTACCAACAAGCAAACCCCCATCGACTGATTGCTTGTGATTTGTCTATTTAACCCCTTTAAATGCTTGGTTCACTCTGATATTCTTCATGTTTTGATCTGACTATACTTTGAGAGTGGCTTGGCTGGGATCCAATTCTATTCTACTATATCTTGCATGGTATCGGAGCCGGATTGCTCATAATGTGAGGTTTGTTGTACACGCTGCTAATTTATCCGTATCTCACCACACACAGATTAAGGAACTCGTTTTCTGTTTGGCTGGATTTGCGGTTTCGTTTCCTGAGTGTCATCCTACTATTGAACGTCAATCCACTACAATATTATTCTGATATGTAGAAAAATGGAATAGTTCGAGTAATGTATGCCAATGTATGCCACATGTTCGACAAGTAAAGTGTCTTCATGGACGTGAACGGGGGATAGGTAAGAAGAAGAGCAATATGGTAAAAGGGTCGCTTACTGAAGTTTGATCGGTGTGGAAGTCATGGAGGAGAACATTTGAAGATAAAGAAGCTTAAAACACTAGCAATTTGAGAAATAAACGCATGGAAAAGCAATTACTTTGACCCTGTTTACACAATCAATTACAATTCCACAATCAGATGTGCACTTCAGCAGTAGTTACTTCAGATATCCACGAAAAGGACTGAGCAACTCAATCATTCCTAAGAATGGTAAAATAACAAAATCAGAAGTTACGTCTAGGGGAGGTATGTGACCATTCCTCAAGTACTACTATAGTGTAGTAACCAAAAATAAAATTGGTTTCAACCAAGTAATTTTTGTGAACTTTATTTACTCTACAAAATCGCGGAATGGTTGATCCTCAGGGGTTTTTACGAACATTAAGGACGTTGTTGTTACGAAGACATAAAGTTCTTGGCCGGAGAATATGTGGGCAACAAATGCAATAATTCCAGTACATCTCGGGTTTCTATCAACAGCGTTTTAGAATGAAATATCGCTGGTATGTGATAAGGAGGAAGCTGCTCAATCCAATCAGCGATTAATTCTTTTAAACAATAACTGTAAATTTTTGAAGAAACCGAGGAACAAATGGTGCTCTGTGTCGTCTAAATCAGTTCATTCCTTTACTTGCCTGCCTTGTGAAAGCAGCAAATCGATAATGTGGATTCTTTTGTTCAAAATTCAAATTGAGATGGAATATTAAGTTAACCGAATATCCCATCGGGCACGTCTGACACAAGCGATTCAGGTCACGCGCTTGTTGGTGGGTCTGTTTTCTTAAATAGCTACTGACCAAATTGGTCGGCGCATTAGCTGTCAAATCTAATCAATATTAATCGCTTCTGTTTTTGACTAACTTATTTAGTCATATGCCCCACACGGAATCACTCATGTTTCAAAAGAAGTTAATTAAATTCGATCTATATCATTGCTCACACTCTGAGGACAAAAGCTGCTTACGTTCAATGTTTTCACAGTGTCCACACCTCTAAAAGTAACACAGCTTTTAACGTTTCCATGCAGGAAAAGGTATTGTTCACAAATGCACTATATTTAAAACTCAGTTTTTATTGAGGGGAAAATCCAATAAAAAATGTGACTAATGCTGTCGAACATGTAAAGTGCCAGCCTGAGGCTCGATATATACGAAGCACATTAGTATGACGTTTAATGAATGATTCTTTTCGGAATCCTAATAAACTTATCAAGCATACATTCCACGAGGTATAAAGTCATGCTCTTTTCAGGAAGAACTCTAGTTTACCCTCAAATTGAGGCCTTGTCAATTGGGATACGGTGTTTAGGTAAGATGGACGCAAACATTCTCCATTGGGGTGAGATCTGGGCTGCACGCATTTCAAGTCACCACATCAATATCGCGAAACCAGATTCTGATCGAATGCGAGTTGAAAATTGCGGCCTTATCCTGTTTGAATAAAGCTTCTGCTGGAGCATCCCAGAGTATTACCGACAAAAGATAGCTTTGGGGTAAACGACCATACACTTTGAAATCTTGAACGCCATACACAATGGCGAAACTGCCCGCACTATGAGCCAAACTTTTAGTCACACGATCGATAAATTGCTTTCACTGATCTGTCGAATGAATTACCGCTCATTTTTTCAACAATCATACCAATAGTAACCGCACGCTTCCAACCATTTAACCCTTTCAAGATTTGTAAGTCTCTTCCATCGGTCCGCGACATCGGTTAACTTTGTCCTACTGAGTTGGAGCCGGTTGTCAAAGTCACCATAGTTGTTTAATGGAGGCATGAATGTTAATCACACATTTGCACATTTTATAAGTCAGTTTTCAGACAAAAGGCTACGATCGCGTCCGGGGTGAGATGCAAAACGGCTATTCTGAGAATACCCCCAAAGTGCATCAAGGTCCCGTCATTGTATGGTCGCTTCATCTTAGTTGTACCCGAGGGGTGTGCGGTACTCATGTCACTTGACAGCTGCAAAAATGTCCAAAAATGGTGATTGTGTCACGGCTTTGAGCACAGATGTAAAACGATAGTGAGGTGCTATGTTCACATAATGTAGGTTTGTTGTTCAGATGTTGTTGAGCATTCACTCATGGCCTCCGTGTTGGACCAATTCTTTACACTGACCATTGTTGTTCCGATTCGTCAATATTTCAACATAAAGTTTTTTTGACCCGGTAAAGAGAAAAACTGTATTGTGATTTAGGTTGAACAATAGAGATACCAATGGTAAACGGTAAATTATTTTGTCAGTTATCGAAAAATCTGTAGGAAAATACGAAACGATTGCATCCTGATGTTATTTCTGTTCACGTTTATTATTCTTATTTGAGGTATCAATTTTCCCTGTTCTAATACCAGATCACCTCATCAGTTTCAGTGGGATTTACGCATGGGTATCAACTTACCCGGAAGTATGTCTCAAGTGGTACTGCGCGTGGTGCATTTGGCTGCAAGCAATCACAGGTACCGTAAAAGGGTTTTGTAATGGGGCAAGTTTGTGATCGATTCTCCCACCAATTCCTATTCAAATTTCTTTTATAAACTTCACAATACGGCTTTGAAAAATTTCCGATCGATAGTGTATTTTTGTGTCAATAATTTGTTTCTTAGAGGTGGCAGGTTTCTTTTGGTTTGATAATTACACATCCCTTGACGAATTTTGAAGAATGAAGGAAAAATATTTTGGTATTAGACTGGAACCTCATTCCTGGCATTCAGCTTCCCATTAAAAAACTCCACTAATTTAGAAATTGTGCTCACTGGACGTAGTGCATGAAGAGAAGTTTCACAAAAGACGACTCCAATGCGTGCACTTATACTGTCATATGGATACAAAGAAGCATGCTTAGTACACATCATTCACCGACGAGTTTGCTTCGTTTTATGGAATATTTACTAAAGTAAACAAGATTCAGGAAGGAGAAAGAGAATAATTAAGCAGTTGTCACGTGGTACAGCAAAATTGGATACGGTAGCCTGTTGGCTTAGAACGCATGACCTCAGGGGAGAGCGAGAGTTTGATGGACTTCATCGCTTGACCACCGCCGTCGCTTGTATGTGAAGACCACTTCAATTATTGAATTCCACGGTCACATAAAGCCTCTGTCTGTAACGAGGCACAGAGCGGCGCACGGCATCATAATACGATAAAAGTATGGGTAACAGTGCACTTGTCATTCCACATAATTCGGTTAAAATTAACAAGCAACAGTCGTTAACCTTTTGATCATGCGTGGCACTTGTTTCCTAGTTTGTTGTCTTGAATCCCAACATTCCCCATTTATCCCTAAAATGACCCTTATACATACTGTTGCATTTTAATTCATTCATTGGAGTATATCGCTTGTTAGCTGACTGCATTTGTTGGAAATAGTGAGCTTTTTTATGTTAAAGGACATAGCGCCTTGTAGGATTTGTTCTCTTAGGCTAATTCCATTCACCTGTGCAAACATTAATAAGTTGGGGTTAAGACCTGCAGCCTTCCTACTTAGTTAACTACATATCAGCCGGTAGCCAACAAACATTCTGTGCAAAGATGCTTAAGAGGATGACATTATTGGTTGACAATCGTTACCTCGTTTTACATGTTCTGATTCTGTCATTCTCAGTTTGCTTTATTTTATTAGTGATCAAACACTTAAATGTTTGAAATAGTCCGTTCAGTTTTTTCACTAGCACCAGGCAACATTTCCGACAAATCACTGTCGAAAAGTATCGAGGTATTCGTTCAAGGGGTGGACGTGTTGTCAAGAGTACGGGTTTTAACTCACAACCAAAAGGTTCGCAAAAGAACTGCAAAGTATGCACCACTGATTAGTCCCAAACAGGGCGAAGCAGCTGCTTAGTGCTATTTGTCGGTTATCACAGACATTCATGTGACATTTGAATGATTTTAGCTGGTGAAAAACTACTACATGAACCCAAGATATTGCTTGATGTCTGTGGAAAATCAGTTAGAACAATTTGGTCAGTTGTAATCTCAAACAATATGCCTAACTTGAGTTCTATTCTCTAGTTGATCTTAGGTTTGCGACGAAAAGTACCTCCGATTCTTTATCCGAATCTTTATGAATTTCTACCTATAAGTTGAATTTAACAGGATAAACTACCTGAAACAGACTTATTTCTTAAAATCGTTTGGGTGTAGAAAAGCATGCGTGATTAAGCAAGCACTTAAGGAGATCTGCTAGTGCACAAAACAGGTGGAAATTCTCAACCGGACCTAAATTGAGACTAGTTAAATCTAGTTCAGACCATGCCATGCACATACGGAAAGGATTTCACAAAAAAAGAATTGTCAACAGAAAGTAATGGAGGATTTGGTTTGGATACGCGGTGTATCATGTACAAAGCAATGAAAGCATGAAAGGAAAACCTAAGAAGTAATGGACAGGTATTTCGAACTATTTGAGTCTCATCAGTAGTGCTGATCCATCGAACCAACTGTGGATCGAATTTGGAAGCACACAGGCATAACGCAGACATAGTACCAACTTGATCATTGTGCGGCCTAACGGGCTACTACTCTTGTACAACAAGTAAGAAGGTTTGGAATACTTCTTACTTAGTCAACTCTGGTTGCTAATGGTTAGATATGAGGCGTGTTATCTGCAATAAGAGAGAAATCAGCTAAATGCTGATGAGACCCAATTACGTCGAAAAATTTGTACATTCTTTGAGTCGTCAATATTATCGATTGTGGATTTTTAACGAAACAAGTATTCTTCTTTCTTCTGTGTCGTTAATTAAAATCTGACGCTGATATCAATAAATTTATTTTTACTGTATTTGTCTTTCTTGATCTAGAATTGTTCAATCACACACCATCTGACAGCCATTTTATCTGGTTTTCTGTCTCCTAAATTCAGACGCGTTGTACTAAGGGTAATAAGAATCTTCGTGAATAAAAGACTACTTTGCGGATTCAAACGGTTCCTCAGTTGCATTGAATTTATCGTGCTGAATTTTGTTATGCGTCTAGCCGGCTCTGAAGTTTGAAATACTAATCGATGATGAGAATTTTCGGTCACAACAGACTAAAGGAAGTTCCAGCGATCGAAATAAACTATAGTAAACTGTTTATCGAATTGTAACCTCAGGAAACATGTAACAGGGATATTTTTTAAAGTTATTTTTGCCAATGCTAATTTTCGTGTAATTCCTAAGTACAACACATCTTGTCCTGTTGCTGCGATCAAAAATAGGAAAATGACTGCTACGATTTGTATGCTTATGTTTTCCGCTGTTACGCAACTCCAATAGCAGACCAATAAATAATATTGTGAATAAAATGTACCATAATCTCATCAGACTTTTTATAAACCGTCAATTCCTCTAATCGATAAATCACTTTGGTAACGACTGAACAATAACTAAACATTTTCCCGCCTGAACGAACACAATTATCCATACATTAGTACGGTAATTCACTAACGACGTTCCAACCTATTTAAAATGTGGCGACGACTGATTGAGAGCACGCGAAATTAATGGTTATTGCCAATTCTGCTCATATCGTGTTGGATGTTTTGTGTTCGAATAAAAATTCATGTGGCTGTCAATATACTATCTTTGGTTCCACACCAAAATGTCCAATTTATCCAGTCAACTATGTTCGCGATCTAACTAGGATTGCGCAAAACGCTAATGTTTTTATTACTTTGCAAGCAAGCTTCCCTGTTGGCTGACTGATTTGTCTACATTAATAGCCAGCCACAGATATCAGGTCTTACCGTTAGGAGTGGACAAGGAAATGTTTTTTTGTTAGTTGCAGTTAAACGTCTACCAAATTCAATGTTGAAATATAGGTTTGAGTACACGCCGTCCGCGAATTCTGCTAGGCAATGTTTGCATTTTATATATTCAGGTTCGCGGCTAAACACAATGGTATCACAATGATCATAAAAGCGATTGATACATGAGTCTTTAAATATTTCCTTATGTGAGGGGAAATGTGCTAGTCCTCCGTGTTTCTTCTTCTATTGTGGTGTTATGACAACTAGTTCGCAATTCCTGATTCTCCTAATAATAGCCTAGTTACACATATTAATTTTTGTTCACATTCTGGTGTACAGCTGTTTACATTGGGCAAAATATTGCCTGCGCAAAAAGTAAAAGGAAAGTGAAATTTGAGAATGTCCTGCGAAAAAAGACAGCCTAAGTTTTGTTCATTTATTCGTGCAACACTCATTCTGATGGGAAAGTAGAATATTTCACATTCCGTATCCCGCTATTATGGTCAGTATTTTTGTAACATGGAATTCTCATTTCATTTCGTTTACATCAACGGTATCCATAATATATAAGAAATAGAACCGTTGTTCAGTGGTTTCACGTAAGACATTGAGCAAACATTAACTGAATCTATGAGTTTATTTTAATGCGAACATACACAGAAAACGTGATGTTTCTATCATAAACAGCGAGTCTGTCACGAATCGATCAAGTAGCACTGTCTTTTCACCGTCTTCTCCAATGCTGATAATTTTTCCAGTTGTGAGCATCTTACATGTTAACTTAATTTTCGCTATGCTATGTGTTGCCCACTTGAGATTTTATATATTCGAACTGACAGATTCGCTTCGCCCTTTCTAAAACGGCTTCGTCGTGATAAAAAGGCGTACAGGACTGGAAGGTGCAGTGCTGTCAAACAGCTATGATTGTTAATAAAAATGGAAATACAACGTCTAAA
>UZAN01039426.1:51254-61884 GCA_900618425.1 Echinostoma caproni | reverse complement strand
TAACCCGCAATGAATTTAAACCCTTTATATACTCGTACCATTGCTTTTCACAACTCTATTGTACCTTACGTTTCACGTTTGTTGGTTTCTAGGGGACGAATATCAAACGAACTTATACACAGTCTAATGTAAATTTCCACGTTGACATTTCTCCTATATTTTTACGCGTTCTCGGTATCCGATTCATTATCATCTCAGTAATTATTTGTCATATTTTAAAGCTCATTTCTAATAGCGTGCAATGCCAAAGCAAAAGCGATAACATTCTTTTCACTGAAAATTCTGTCCACATTGGATGAATAGAGCGCACTCTTGACTTAACTTATTATTATTATTATTATTATTATTATTATTGTCTATTGAACAAGCAAATAAACGTGCTGGCTGACGTTTTTGTTCAGGCGAGTGAGTCCAGAACACCCATGTATTATGAATTTCCTCTCGATCACAAAACTGTCATTTCGCGTTCTCTAAAACAACATTGAAACTCCATAAAGGAACCTAACTAGTTGAGTTTGAGTTATGCAGTTTCACACGTGAACTGTTAGAAAACGGAATGCTGCATCACACCGGATAGTTTGGGACTGGAGCTCACGGATTACGTTTGTACGATTTTGTCAATCTGTGTCGCAAAACAGGTCGCGAATCCTGATCTCGTCATTTTGGGACAGGGGTCACGATAATGTTTTCTTTCCGGGGTCAGATCTGGGTCTGGGCTTTAACCGGTTTGTTTTTCGCATAGAATCATACAGCTGTTTAGAAGGGACCCAAAACATCACTCCCAAATTATCGTTACTAATGTTATGTCCAGTTTATGAGTGATGAGCCACGAATACGCCGGTCTTAAAACATCCAATGTTCAATAGAACTCGTTTGTCATTTTTGACTCTCTGTGATAGCCTACTCGTACCCTTTGAGTGGACTCACAGATACTTGTGAATATGAATAGGTGATGTGATTGGCCATTTTGCAGACAATTATTAGCGTTCAAGTGAACGCAAACAAACACCGTAGATAAAAAACTACCTAGGAATTATAGGCCAAGAAATTGTATGGGGCAAAACTAGTTGGCTTAAGAGCGCAACTAACCATGTATAATGCACGCCGTATATATTACAACCAGCCTCTGAATTCCCTTTATCTACCAGGATTTTAGTCATTGGTTTTAATAACCCTATCTATTTAACTTTGTGATGACTAAAAATCTACGAGTACCAGTTGTTACTCATTCATGAAGTTTCATTAGCATAATCATCAAAAATGTACATACTACATATTGGAATTTGTTGATGTGAGTTCAAGGTTGATCGACTTGGGATCAAAGGTTCACATCGCCTTTCAGTCAGCTAAAACTTCAATTGTGAAACAGCTAAAATAAGTCTGATGTATTTCCTTCGAAATATCTTCATCCAAGCAGGAATAATGTCCGAAGGGTCTTTTTCTTTCCAAACAAATGAATTAGGCCACTGGAGCGAGAGAATGAGATAAAGTTCTAGGAAACTAACGAAGAACAGCACAAAAGGATGGAAGTTTTAATAGAATTCTTTGTAAAATTTGCCTCCGTCCCCAAATAACTGTTTGATTAGGTTTACAGTCAACTTTTTAAGGGTCTCTGTGATTATGGTGTTGGTGGGTGTATTACCTTAGCCCGGGGGGGGGGGGGGAACGGAACCTGGTTGCCTCAATCGAGCAGGTAGGGACACTTGTATACATAATTTATTTATTTCTTCTTCCATGCTCAAAAAGCTTGTTTCTCATTTTCCACCAAAAACGGTGAGCGATGTGGATTAGGCTGTCCATTAGCTAACTTTTGACGCACTCGTTTGTCGGGGAACCTTTGTACACTTGAGCTCAATGCAATCAATTTTGAATAGGATATCCAAGTAATTGGTTCAAATAATTCATGACTCCGTTCACACGATCACAGGTCGCTCGGTATATAATTTAAATAAGTGAACTTTTCGTTCAAGCAAGGTGTAAATTTATGAATATAAATGCTGAAGAGAGAAAAAATCCAGGCGGATTCATTTGGGTCTAAGCCGGATGCATGAGGTTGACTGGGACAGGAATAACTAATCGTTCAACAACCTGCATACAAGTTTCATCCGGTACACCACATTGTAAATCAGAATCAAGCAAGCATTAGTTCATTATTATTATTAGTTTATATTTTACTTCTCGACTACATGACATTTCTTATATGGATTTGTGTACAAGACTTAAAGAAAGCCGAGCAGCTTCATGTTTATTGGTGATGATGAGAACCTCGCATGCAAATCGACCTTGCTAGGAATCGATAAAATAAATGATTGCAATTAGCGGTCTTAGTGACACAATTGTAATCGAAACATGATTGCATGGATATTGTTCTTAACCACAAGTGCTCAACGCAACAATGGTCTAATCACCGTTAGAAATGTAGAAAAATGAAGAAAAAGGCCAATTAGCTTCCTAATTCGTGGACTAGTTTTTAAAAATTCTGTTTTTTGATGAAATCCGGGCTTTTCGAATTGCGAATAAGTGTAACATGCACACGAGGTATTGGATTGTGCTGTCTTTACTACTTTTCCTCGCTTTTTTAACAGCAAATGTATTGTCACTTCATCATCCAGGTAATTCGTAGGACATCAGTCGGCCGATCTGAACGTTCATTTTTCTTCGCATACATCATTCCACAACCTTTCCGAAGGACTCTTCAATCTAGGGATAGACGAAAATTAGATCTGATGCTATGCAAAGTGGCTTGCCGTGTCATCCTAGTTAGAACACTTTCATCAGCTGAATTGATAAAAATAATTACCCCTTTAGGTAATTCATAAAGCAGCAGTTTACTTTGCTCGTTTTGAGAAGTTTCAATCAAGTTTTAACACTGCTTGTAGGACAGATTACACTACCCCGTACAGTTTGGAGCATGGCAGTGTATAGTTTAAGCTATTCATCATAACTGTAATACAGAGGGTAAAACGTTTGTTACATTTACCGACATGGTTTCACATTTATAGTTGGTTGGTTGGGCATCAATTGTCCAGCTGAATGGAGTGAAACAATTAGAAATTTTCCCTTCGTACCCGAAGTATTAAAGCTGCGTTAGAAATAACCATTTTCGAACTTATGATGACTCCATAGTTCATGACTGTGACGTAAACAATATGCACACTAGGGTTACAGGAAGATTTCGTACAAACTTAAACGACTGAAAAAGTATTGTTGCTTTGCAGGGGCTTTCAGATGAACAATCGATTTTTTGCTGGACGTTGATTACCAGAGATATGAAGAACTAATGATCACTATAGATTGTTGAATTCCGGGATTTTCGGATCACAACAGTCATGTCAACCAACTCTTATTAGGCTCAGTGCTCCACACAACTAAATACTTGCCCTCATAAATTTCTATTCCAATTTATATGAGACAAGCAAGATTACCCCCAGGTGTGTTTCCTAAAAGACGGGGAGGGGGGAAGGGTGATCAACTAACACAAAGAACAGAGTTATTTGTGGGTGAACAGCACACTTTTACTCACAATCGAAAGTTATACGCATTTAAATGTGCATAACGAACGCGGCTACGTCTAATTCAAGGTAGCTAACAGCAGTATGTTGATATAACATCATATGTATATAGTAATAAATATAACACTGTGATTGACCAGATGATGGGGCTTAGAAGATACAAATCTGGGAGAGGTGAAATTAGTAGAAAATTGATAAGACATTGCGGAAGTGCAAGTTTTATTCATAAATGGTGACGGGTGAAGTATAAGAAGGCGCATGAACAGGTGATGAGTTTAATGAGCTACCCGTGTAACACCGAACATAAACGGACGCAACACAACTGATTCTCCTCGGAGATGATCTTTTCCGTATTGGGAAGGACAGCTTCTACCAACTGTTGCTGGTTGGAACCAGATGTTCATGGCAAAAATAAAAAGCCTTCAGCAAAATAGTTTTAATCAAACGTGAACCAAATTAATATGGTAGCACCCACATCAGTTCTAGATTGACCATCAAAATGAACAAATTTAGGTTTGAATTGGTAAATGTCAAATTTGTACATTCAGGAATTAAAGCTTTGAACAACTGGATAGAAGTAACCTGTTTGCAAAACTGATCAAAACGTGCATCTCACTAGGCAACAACTCACTGTGGACAGTGACTGTTCAATGCCTGTCAAAAATGACCCTGACTATTGCATAACTGTCACTTTTAGAATCATTGTTTCGAATGCAACACCTGGATTATGAGAAAATGAGAAAAACATCGATCGACTAGTTGGTGGTGACAATCTCCAACTGTTAGACGTGATATTCGCCTAATGAGTGTGATACCGCTGATTGGTTTTACACGCTACACAACTCACAGAATCGACTGAAGGTTGTACTCTATTATTACAATTTTGCTTTTCTCATTAAAACCGTGATGGGAGTTGTTTAAATTCTTGTTCAAAATAAAAGCAAACCAGAAAGTCAAGGTGGGCTTTCATGTTATTTATGTACGTGATCAACTTGGACACCAACGTTTGCTTTTCTTTTAGAAAACTTGAATAAGCGTACAATGATGATCGAACGAAACATTATGAAAAGCAAAAGATTTACCGATTTCTGGATTCGAAGCTGACCATTAATTGAACCAAAATGGCTCACATTCGTATCACGCAATATTATTTTTCATCCATAAAGTGCCGCCTATTGGCCAAATTTTGAACAATTGGGGCAATAACAAACGTCGGTTAACGGGTATCGGGCAAATAAATGCCCGGGAACAGACAAAGCACGAAACAGAATGAGGTGGAGAATAATCAAGTTTGCACAAAGTAACTGTAATGAATAGCGGCGTACGCGCATCCGGCATGAGGGTCGGTCTTACCACGGAAAAACAGCACAAGTCACAAAATGCAATTCTTCACTCGAGTCAGACATTACGGCTGATTTGCACCGTTTCAAACACAAAAAGACAAAAATGGCGCGTGTTGTTTACTCAAGATACGACGAATTGGACTCAGTGGTATTTTACCATCTTGTGGTAGGAAACAATGAAGGAAATGTTTAGATGTTCTGTTTGGCCGTTTGCTTTCAATTTGCCCCACCTACTGGCTAGAAGTATATTCCAAACTACAAACGAGGGAGGAAGCAAAAACCTGAGAATCAGTTGAGAAGTGGATCAACATAAAACCGTCTGTTGCGTAAAAGCTGGTGCAAGATCACACAAGATTTAGCTTTCGTTTTAACATTTTAAAATAGGATTGTGAAAACCATCTTCTGTTTTAGGGACAATGGAAACTTTTCGTCATTTTATTGCCATACTTCTTGATACATTTTAAATTAAGCTGGTTTCCTAGGAGAGTGGGCTGGATTTATCAGGGGCGATTGTTTAGGGCTTTATCGGGTTTGTATGCGCAAAATACAAACAACAGTCTCTCCGGTATCCAAAATCCTCTAAACCATCCAGTTAAAGACTTGTTTATGTGGGCGAGTGGAACCCGATGGCTTGCTGGAAATACAAGCGATCATATTGCAATACGAAGTGCAAATGTACCAAGAATATTTTTAATCGACGAACGTGATCAATGCTTTTTTGGCAGTCACATGGGAGTTGAAAAGTGGAACCCACACGTGTGATATATGATGGTAAAGAAAATTGTGTGACCTTGTGTTCAGACTGTCTGGCTAAGCTGTCACCCAGAAGGACGTCGGATGAATATTTTTAGACCAACGTAAAAGCAGAACCTATAAACACGACCCACAAGTTTACACAGCGTTGAAAATGTTCTATTCCTACACTCCCAAAATTCGCATTTGCTGATTGAAAGTTTTGCCATACTGTAAAGGAAGTCGCAAGCCAACGAAACGGTAGAAGCTAGTTCAAAACCATCGCAAGACAGACTGGGGACGTTTCATTGATAAACAAAAGCAGAGTACCTAGACAACAAGACGCCTAAGGATGAGAATCGCAGTTCAGGGCACCGCACAAAACAACTGGAGCATCACAGCGAATGGAGGTACAGTTTGGGACTGGCAGCACACGGCCAAAACTGAGGCCGAAATCTCAGTAGCCTTAACTTGAATCATGTCAGTGGGTGGTGCTGAAAACGGGCAACTCAAATGGTAGTGCTTGACTCACAAAGCTAACTTGGTCGGTTGCCTGACTAGGCGTGTATTCAACGTGCTCAACTTACGATTTATATATCCGTTTACATTAGACAAAAGAGACAAATATTGTATTTCTGCTCACTGGAGAATGATGAAACATTGCAACATTGAAACACAGATTTGACGGGATATGAAATGGTACCAGCTAAACTCATTGAGTGGATTTTGTGACTTTGTTAACGATTGTCTATTCTCATTTCGATTCCTTCTGATTGTTTGAAGGATAGTTTCTTCTCTTTACTGAATGCAGGAAACGAAGCCAAGTGGAAATGAATTCTAAAATTCATTATATAATGGTGAAAGTAAATTTTATATATCTTAAATCCAAGTCTTCCAATAAAACCGCTTCCTGTTTAGATAACTAAACAATAACTGTAATGCCTAAGTTTTTGTTCAAACCACTGAGTTTCTACTAAATTCCTCATGCTGATTGGAACCATATATTAATTATTCACAAGTGATCCATGGATGGAACGGATCTCACTGAAAAACTTGGGCGTCGTGATCATGATTATTGAGTTTTGGTTTTCATTCGTCGTGGCTAAGACAAGCTAATTTCCTCGTATATTAATTTATCTCAAAAAACCTTTCTAAAGGTACAACTAAGCTGTTTTTACTAGTACGAAAAAACGATGTGAATTTTTATTTTGTATTACATTGTGTATTTCTGGGCTTTAACCAGACTTACCCAAAATCTTCGTACTGCTTTATTATGAAGAAATTGGATTTGACTAACGCTCTATTATTCTTAAGGTGCATCTTGATTGTACCTCAGCAATGCACTTGAAAACAAGGGGGATTGGTCTAGTGCGTGGTTGCATTTCACAGGTGAGATAGATTGTACCGTTTGGAAAAGGAATCATGAGTGTTACCTGTCAGATTTGCAGCGTTAGGTAATTCATTTTAGGCACGTTTATCTCATTAACATCACTGTCAGTTGGACAAATGCCAAACACTGTAACTAGCTTTAGAGAAAAAATATCAACGTTGCTGTCTATTTGAGCCACGAACAACTGCTCATTGGAGAACGTTTGAACCAGCATGTAGAAAACCATAGAACAGTAGGTCACATTCGGCAAACAACTGTCTGTTCACTTCACTTCAAATGTGATGCTTTCTATTAGGATTGTTTCATTTCATTGCTTACGTTTAGCACGAGAAGCCCCGTTGCCCCGTGGATTATTTACTTTCTTTCTTTCTGCACCTCAACTTCAAATTTCTTCCATCTTGTTCACTCTAATTTTCCGCTGTCGTCAGTTCGCGGTCGTCAGTTGCAGCACAGTGGATAGCGAGAAAAGAGAAATCCCATATTTGCCAGGACGGTGAAATGGGATAAATTGGTTCAGCAATGCCTGTTCCTTTGACTATGGTTGTATCAATTCTGACTAAACCAGTGCTTTCTAAGTTACAACGCTGTTTTATTGTATAAAATCTACATTTTATATGATTTTTATTAAAGCATCCGGTCACAGAAATCATAGACCCTGAAACAGAGTAGTAGGTAAACAGCTTGTTAAGTGAATGTTTGCAGGTCATCCATCCGCTGAATTCTGTGTCGCTAGCCGTAAGAACACAAACAAAATAAGGAACTGAGATGTTTTCATACCTTCTAGCAAGGGGCATACAAAACAGCCATTGGGTACTCGAATAGGAACGGCTAATCAGAAAGGCCGATGAGCGAGAGTCGTGCGATCTTCGAGAATATTTATGGCCAGTAGTACAAACATTAAAAATTTCCTCGGTGGCACTTCGAAACCAATGGCTTGTTTGATGTCGCAGTGTCTTGAGCTCTTTTTCGGGTGTACCCAAAATCACGACCACGATCATTAGAATGGGACCAAAAGAATACATTGTTAAACACAAGAGGACATCAGTTATTGAATGAGATTATATTTTCTAGAATTCCGAATCGTAAAGGCAAACAACGTATTTAATCAGTCCCACAGCCCATGCAGAAGGTTCAAGATAGGATATCTTCTGACGTAAAGCAAAGATACCCCAAAGAGTTTGAGAGTGCTGGCGAAACGGAATGTGACAGTAATGCAGATAGTTTTCCTGCGAAACACCATAAAAAGGCACGGAATAAAAGCAGCGTAGGGGACTGGATTTTAATGTATTAAGGCTAAGTGAAAAGCCGGAGTGTTATAAGGATAAAGTGCATTTACAGTATTTGAAGGGAGATGAACACGGCGACATGATGAAAAGATGTAGATTTAACCAAGATTATCACAAGGACAACGCATATATATCTGCAATGTGATAAAATTAGGCCGTTAGACCAACTATGGAGATGCCATGAAGTATTAAAAAGATCACTGATGCAGGTCTGAGGGCTGGATGAGTAGTGCATTGCCAGGCTCATAAGTATCTTTTACCGGCTTACACAAACTTTTGGCAACCTCGGCGAGCTGGTCATATTGTGAAAATCAATGCGCCGAACACCAAAATAGTTTCAAAGGTCTCATACTTCTAGAGAATAAACAAACGGCGGATGAGGTGAGATACTGAAGAATAATCAAGAAAAAAACACCCTATAAATTTACCAAGCTTATTTGCAGATTTCGCAAGGTGGTGAATCAGATGAGAGACTGCCCGGTCTGTATGTGTTCTGGAAAGAGTCATAAGGGGGTAATGAGCTAATACTGAAAATAAAAGAGAATTTTGGTGTAAGTTTAAGCCTACAATTTTTTCGTCTGATCATGATATATTGATATACAATCAGGTTGCAACAAATAATTTGCAGAAATTTTACGCGGGTATTTACCTTTTTCTCACTTGCGCTCAATCCCGCCTACACTATTGTTTTACCAATCTCGGAAGATTAACGTCATTTCTTTTCACTGTGTGTATCACATGAGCACTAAGGCGTTGGTGTTTTCATGAGTTAAGGTTAGTGCTATGAGATCGTGGACCAAATGCTGAATGAGTTGCCATTCGACAATTGACGTGCATCCAAAAACCCGGATGATATCAAATTGAATAAACTCAATTAAAGCAGCTCCGACAACAAATTAACGTCAGCTCCGTTTAAGATTTTCTAAATAGCAGAAAGACATTTTTCATCGTTCTAATGATTTTGACCGTGAATAAAAAAGAACAGATTTCTATATATTCTATCCTTTAGACAAAACGGGATCAATTGTTTGAGGTAGGTGACTAAGGTCCCTAGTACGACCGTTTAAAAGATGCCTGAATTGCAGTTTAAACCCAAACTGGCATTGGATGAGCATTCATGGAGAGGCGGTGCTCTATACAATGACGAATTCCTCACGAGGACTAATGCACATATTTTTGTTTGGTTTAGCTCGTTCGGTGGTGCACATACACCGAGCACTTTGATGGGCTTCAGTGAGGGATTCAATCCTTTCTCGATGGATAATTCCGTTTCTGTACTGAGTAAAATATATCAATTCCAAGTAACCTTTATATGAAATGCTTCACTTGAACTTCGTTGTAGAAGGGCTAAGTCGGAGTGAATAGTACACTCAGAATGGATAGTTAAGACATGTGTTCCTTCCTTCGTTTTTGTGAGCCTACAATCATATAATCAACATTCAGGATTGAAGTCAGGCAAATGCTATTTGGGGAAATACAGAAGTTGGGATGATGGGCGGCGTACAGGACCGCCAGATTGAAACTTTGTAGACCTTGATCACTCGTCCACCGCTGCGGTGGATGTACTTAGGTGAATACACTCACCAATTGTTTGATCAGTGCATAAAAAATCTTACTTTTCGTTGCTTTTTTACTGTAACAAATCTGAGAAATGTGATTTAAAAGGCACATGTACACATTTGTTTTGAAGTTTGACCTGTAATGAGATTATATAAATCAATAAGGCGAATATAGTTTGGGGATCACAGCTTAGCTGGTAAACCCCAGATTGTACAGAAGTTTACGTTGCATCTATACCTGGTTCAACTACAATCTCAGGCTTTTGATCCTTGCATAACTATGCGATACTAGTACGACTGCTATTGCTACCACAACCAATATTGCTATCAATCTGTCAAAAATCGAAATTTGAACCCCATTGTTTGTAGTTATAATTTCCCCGTAAGAAAGGCTGATCGTTTTTAAGAGCAACTTAACAATAAGTTCAAGCCACGGCCAATAAACTAGAAGCCACTGAAATGCTAAAGAACCAACATGCCAAAGTTTTTGCTTCGTTAACTTATGAAGGACTGTACCTCCCTCGCTGGATGCATCATATTCCACATTCCTCATTAACCATCCTATCATTAACTACCGAAAAGGTTAAAGCAAAGCTATTGGCTTTGAGGAAGAATTCGTCGCAAGGTGCAGACAATTTTCACCCCCAAACACTTATCTGATTGGTGAATCACATATCCGAGCCACTAGCCTTCCTATTTCAGAGCATGTCCTATCACACCACAATCCCACCGTCCTAGAAGCAGAGAGTAATTTCACCCATTCATAAAGCCGGTTGCCGTAACGATCCCGGTAACTACCTCCCTTTAA
>UZAN01039426.1:39118-50441 GCA_900618425.1 Echinostoma caproni | reverse complement strand
AAAATCATTACTTTTTGCAGATGACGCCAAAATTTGGAATACAGTAACGCCACCAGCGGGCTCGCTGAAAGCAGTTCATCTCTGGTCTCTTTTGAATGATACCGATTTCAATGTGCCAAAGTGCAAGATTCTATCTCTACGACACAAAAGGCGATTTTTGTATTTCATCTGAAATGAACAACTGCCGCATGCCTCAAGTAAGAAGGACCTAGACATCATCACTCAGGAAAACTTAAGCGGCTCACTCAGCTGCGCCAGGGTTTCCAACGCAGCTGTAAAGAATATCGGTTTGCTTAAACGGGTCTTCGGCCAGTTTGAGTCAGCGCTTTTGACCCATCTACTATCAGCATGCATTCACCCACTCACAGAGTACTCCATGCAGGAATGGAATACATGGCTACAACGTGATTGCGAAATGCCGGAGCGTCCACAAAGGATGACCACCAAAATGTTCAAGGGGGTGAATCGTTATTCATACGCAGAGAGATTGAAGTCGCTGGGATTATATTCCAATCACTACCAGCGCATCGGAGGAGACATGATTATGGTATACCAAAAAATGCAAAACCTTAGCCAAGCGTGTCGCCCGCTTCTGAAATTATCACCCAGCGTTCATCTTAGAGGACATCCGTTCAAACTAGTGATCTCAAAATGCCGGCGTCAGTTATTAGTAGTCAGAGTATGTTCGATCTGGAACTCTCTCCCAACCAACGTTGTCTTAGCCTTAAGTATTGAATCTGTCAAACTGAGACTGGATGCAAAATTAGCACATCTTACATTCCAACGTAAGTGAAGCCGCGTGTAGCGGTGGAAGAATCCCGTATTATGTGATATTTTACACAGGGAATTATATGTGTCACTGGCTTTTAACTACCACAAGAACGCATGGGACGAGAAAAGCATGAGCTTGCAGGTTATTCCCATAATAAATCTTTGAATCTTTGAATCTTTGTTCAAATGTGAACAAAAATACAGGTTTCCTCTAAAACAGACATTTGCGAATTACCGTGCGAACAAATAATTAGGTTTTAAGTTCGCTCGGTTTTGTTACAGGCACCATTAATGGTGTACGGTTTCCTCTTGTGTCTCGAGCCGTAGGCTGTACTCAGTGGGTTTCTTTTCTAATCGATACACCGCGAACCAGATAAATGAGAATGAGCATTGGCCGACTGCTTCGAAAGTAGTGCTTAGCTGTTATGTCACTGTCTCGGGATTACAATCGCTAATCTTCGGCACGAGAGTCGAGATCAGCACGCTCGAGCTACGAGATCAACGGTGAATCACTTGAGTGAATGACTGTAGATACTAATTCGGTTAGTTCATTCCATGTTTTTTGCCATTAACATACCACATAGAATTATCTAGTCTTAGGAGAAAAAAAGGTTTTCAGAAGCAAACATTTCATTCGGAATTGTATGGCAGGAAACGGATGATTTGGTTGACCACCACGGTCGTTTCCATCTTCATTCATTTGACTGTTCACATCAAGGGCGGCAAAACTCAAAGCTCACTTATTGATCTAGAGTAAACCCAATTGTTTATCACTGGGTCACAACCATCAAACGCGTAGGAACACCGTAGCTACGGACAGATAATGGTGACTCATTAAGGCCTGGTTCACACTGCGGTCGCGTAGTCTGGGCAACCAAGGACGTTTCCACAACACTCAGACATTTGACATATTAAGGGGCTTTGTGTTGTGGTTGACTTGTTAGCCACTATCAAAGCAGGTGGAATGTTTTGGGAGTTCTCCAAAGATAGATTTCAGTCGAACGAAACACTGGTATCGGTATTTGGCTTGCCGTTCGTAAACACTGTTGGTTTCTTACGTTCGAACAGATTGAAAAAAAACTGTATTTGAGATTTAGTCTGCTTCGACTTATTCTCTTCGTTGTAGTTTAAGAGTGTTTTAGTCTGGCTTTTAACGAATAAACATTTTTGTGCTTTACAATTTGATTTTCACGATCGCCATACAATTGTGAATTTTTTTCTTGTTAGGAGAGAATCGAGACCAATAAATTTGCGGGACTATACTGGTTATTGCTATGGTGTTTTGAAGCAGTGGAAATGAGGCATGGGACACAACACCAAGTGTGTTTTACAGACTCGGTGCTGCCAACTGTAGTCTACTGATGAGAACACGAGCACAAGCTTGGATTGTTCCTGTTGATATCGGGGCACTAATGAAACGGATCTGTATTTCAGGTAGCAGATATATAGAAAAAGAACTCAATTAAGGTGAAAACACTCCATTTTTGAGACATAGGAAACCATGGAAAATCGAGACTTATTTCGCTAACACTATAATATAGGAACAAGGACACAGATAAACTGTACAGATATGAGATTTGTTTTTCACGGAACATTTGGCCCTAATTAATAATTAGCGTGTGTGTAAACACAGGCGGTATGAAGATGACCTTGATCAATTTTTGACTCCATCTGTTCAACTCTACAACTGTAAGATATGAAGTGTTTCATCTGTTGCACCACAAATTGTTCAGGTGAACGTGTAAATAGGCGCGAATCAAACCGATATTTAGATCAGTGGCAATTCAACGATCGTGATCGGTGCGTGTCAGTTTCAACCTACATTGAAAACATTGATCATGGGTGCGTTCAATCAATGACCCTAAATAGCCGAATCAACATAATTTCACGCGTACACATGCACCCAATGGTACGGTCAAAACGGTGACCTGCTAGACGTTTCCGTTGTTGATAATTTTTATGCATTGGATATTCGGTTTATTCGTGACTCTCAGTGCGAACAATACCATTTAGGCATACACTCGCATGATGTCGCAATAAAAAACAAGACAATGGTATCGATTTGAGTACACTCCATCCAACCCTCGGTCGAATTGAATTACTGCTTCTCTTGAAATAGTGTATCCGCTCAAATAAAAGGAAACAATAATTATGTTCATATGAGATTGCATAAATGAGAAATTACAACCAGTGAACTTTGGAGTTATGAGGTCGGTACACTGTAAANACAATGATAGTGTTTTAATTTATTTTACTGGATAGAACGTTGCACATTCAGTTTTCCGGAAGAGAAAATCAGCATTCTGAAGTTTAGTAGTCACCGAAAAAGAGAAATGGATAAGTCAGGCGGTGCTGATTGGAACATACTGAACTTTCATAGGCTAACTTAATGATGACTCACAACAACGTTTGATCAGCGCCGTGTATGAAGCGACTCAATGGAGAGACCGGATTCTAGTTTATCTCATTGAGTGGGAAAGATAAACGAAATGTTTCACACAAAGCACCTAGTAGGGGTGAGAATCACTTGAAGTCTGGAACAATGTGACCAGCTTCGTCAGAAAACAGAACAAATAACCAACCGGTAACCAAATCTAGGATACTTACATGCACTATATTTAACGAGCCTGGGACAGAACGGATTTTCATGTGCTGTTTGAGCTGCTACTTTTTTTACTTGATATCTGATCTATTTCAATCATCGATTTGTCATGCATACAACACAGTTATTCGTCGACCTTGATCGGAGATGATCATTAAATCCAATCGTTATGGGTTATTTGATATCTGCATTGTATGATAACTGATGATGAGAAGTTGTGTCAAATTTTCGCACCCCAGAATACTGCTTGTGAAAAACAAGAAGCTATTCCTCCGGCTCTGCAACTCATCGCCCTCTTTGGATTTTTCCTTTGAAAGCTAATGACCGATAATGAAAGCTAATGCAACGTTCTCACGGATGCGATGAGTAAGATGTCGTGCATTCAATGATCATCAAAGTGACGGGACGATCAATCAATAGATTTTTAAATTTCGTGAGACGGAGGTTGTATCTAAAACGCCAAATAGGAGTCTAACATAAAATTATAACTGCAATCAAACCTAAGTAAATTAAAATGATTGAGTATTCATTCTTTATATAAAACTAAGAATGAATTTCACGTTTGTCTATTTGTTTGTTCAATTAAGTGCATTTTTCATTCAGATGAAAAGCAGATTACTTATAAGGATGGCATTCTAATTCCTTCTTATTCGTTTTGTATACAGCACTACGATTGTGACCACCAAGGGGCTACCTGGTGGTCATTAAGAAGTGAAAAACTGACGGTGTAGGAGGGAGGCGATGTTTATTTCTTGACTAATCCGCCAAACATACCGTGTCGGATGAAAACCGTGGAATTATATGAAGCGATGGGAATAAACAAATGAACATAGGGTCTGCATGGTTTTACTTTTATACACAATGAACAGCTTGTTGTCGACAAAGTTATGTGGTTTCATCAATCACACAGTTTTAAGGAGTGCAGGTAGCTTTCACTACCACACAAGCTTAAGCCATCATAAATGAAGCCACAAAACAATTAAATAATTAATCCAACGAGGGATATTTTATTAAACCAGCACCATCTCCAACCCAATTGTGAGTCAGCTCGTAGACACAGGATGAAGGATGGAACCTCAAAAACCTTTCACTATTGCATATTACCTACTACTCAATCGATGGAAGGTGAATCAGGTTTGAACACGGAACATGACCAAGCTGATCACCGTTCATATACTGTTCCCGAATCTGTGTATCCCAAAACAGCTGATTCATACGTTTTAACTGCTCTGAGCTAGTGTGAAGAGCACAGTGGAACATACCCCTAGGTGGCGACAAATCAAATCAACTAACACTAACGAATCATCCGCACGATCACACGCACACGCACACACACACACACGCATCAATACCACCTTTGATTAATGACCCTAAATCGAGTCCATGGCTCTCGCTGTGCTAGCATTTCCACACAGCTTGATGAACTAGCGAAAACAGCCGCACAATCACTGCCCCTGATTCCCCATGGGGATATACCAACTTTTAAACATAAAACAAAGGAAAACGCTTACCGGTGTTGGATCCATTAGAAAATTTATAAACAGTCAAGGTATACATCAGTATCATCATTGTTGAACCATAAACCGCCAGAGGATTAAGGCTCTGTACAAGATTTTGAGTGATTTTGATAGAGGGCCTCTGAGGTTTGTATGAGTTACTTTATGAGGAAGTCTTTCAAGTTTGAATTTACAGGGGACCACGTAGAACTGTCCGGGCACGAGCTCACGTGATCAGCATCACTCGTACCGATGAAGAATTAAATCACAACGTAAAATGAAAAATAATTGTGATAGAAATATATGAGTTAACTTCCACTTTAATGAAAAAGCGATGAAATCAATCTGCCAAAAGCATTCTGTTGAATTTATTTGGTTACGGTAAATGTTGAATATTCTGAATTTGCTATTAAAATCAGATTGAAATCAAGAACACCGTGATGATAAGGGAAAATTCTCGTTCCATTCATAACACCACGTCATGTTTTATTATCTAGTTGTGATCTGTCTTGGACATCATGCTCGTGCAGTTGACCGATCAAAATTTCACACTTGCATCCCTAACAGTGAAGTATTAGGACAAATTGGTTTCACTTAACGGATAAATACATACGGATAAATGTCTTGGAATAATGCCGAATTCGTTTAAACATGCCATGATAACCCACCATATTCTCAAAAGGGAGCACAGGAGAATAAATAGTTTGACCAAAAGGACTGCTATCATGCAATAACAGCTAGCACAGCGTTTTGAGAATAATGCCGTACTTCTTCCTCTGCTGCAAATAGTCCTCCTAGTATAAATACCCTGGGGGGACTGAACAAAAATGATGAGGGACGAAGAAGACCAATGCATCAGAATCAAACAACGTTTCTTGATGTATCCGAATTTTAAGGACAATACGCGTCTTTTAAAGAAAGCAAAGCACACGTTCGTGCGCCTGCCTAACGACATTCAATGAAAATATGTCGGTTGGTTTTGGTTCGCTGCCTTCGAGAATTCTTCCAACCAATTAGAATCAATGCTCAGCTTCAACCTGTTATTTTTACCGATGAACTGTGGTATAATTGTGGTACTGTGGTATAATAATAAACGCAATCAATTTGGTCAGAACCATGTTCCACAAGATAGTGCATACTTGACATTCAACCCCGTTGACTGATCGTAAGTCAGTGATATTTTTTAAAAGTCATGTTTTCAGCCTGTTGATTCACCGGTTAGCTATGGCATTTTATACATATGCATTTGATAATCGCTACGTTTGCATCAAATATGTTGATTATGATGATATCCTTTTACACCTCATGTGCGATCACCGTAAATGGGAGGAAGAATTTATCCTGACTGGCTTTTCGGATGAGGATGGTAACGTATGGCGCTATATATCACACAACCTGAGTGAACTGCCTACCGCAGTTGACGATTTTAGAGCAGCAGCTGGTTAGGATACTGTCTAAAAACAACCTATCTATTATGGCAATCCCGGTTGACCAACCGTTTCTCCTACGCGAGGGCTTCGCCAGCTTTTTCCCCATAGTAAATCGCAGTTACCAGTTGCTTTGTCTCATGAGTTATGTCAGCTTTCCTCCGGTCTGCCGTGCTTCACCAGTCTCATCTCCTAACCCTCATGGCATAATCCGAATGAAACCGGTCGCTCATAATGACTCCCGCTAGCCTGGACTCGACAAAGACACCAAGGTCTTAGTTCAACGCTACTAAAATCCAACATCTTCAGGTGACTGTATGCTGAAAAATACCGGAACAATCCTGATCGTGCATTCCCCACCTTGTTGCCGGTTCGGACAATGAAATTTCGTCTCTCCTCATAGCTCATACCTGTTGAAATAAACCTGAGGCCACTTCACAAGCACTGATGATGTCACCTCGGCTGGTGAGGAAGCGTATGCAAACAAATTGCCAAGCTCGGCGAACAGGCGAAACAGAATGACCTGAGATCATTGGGCTTACCTCAGCAAGTGCTCTAACCAAAATCAGTTTTTAAAGTCTCACCTTCACCCAGTACGGTTTCTCATACTGTTTAGTTCCAAGCGGGGATTCATTGGTTTTCTCATTTTTGTCGGCTTTTTTCGACCACTCATCATTTCCGTTTCCATCATTGCACCCAAGCTGGAATCAGAAGACAGGAACGCTTTGTTGACGAATTCAAAACAGTTCTTTTGAAAGTGTTTGGGATTGAACAACAAACGATGTAACTCACTTATTCCGCTTTTCCTAAGGAATCACACACTGCCCACCAAGTGCCGGTAAACCGTCGCTCATAGACAAGTGGGACGAAGGCTTGAACTATTCAGCATATCCTCATCCCACTCGAATCTGTGGAAGATAAACCTAATGCTTGAATCCTATCATCAACCAGGGCAGTTTTTAAATGTTTCACTTCCAAACAGACGGTTTCCCGAAATACATTAAACTATTCTTGACAGCCCATTTGGGTAGCTTGTTATCTGGTGTGCACGTCGGATCCCATGTCAGGATCCAGTGTCGTAAACGACCCTGTTAGCAAGGCAATGATGACGTGACCGCACCGAAAGTACTTACTTAATAAAACGTGGACATTCTTTAGAAAGCATTTGCTCTTCCAGCAAGCCAACTACACTCCGGGTAAATAACTGCACCCTCTCACAGGTATCACTCGGTTAACGCGCCAGCCGTCATTCTACCTTCAATGAGCCGTTAAAAACCTAAAAATTGAACTTATTTACTGCTGCAGGCAATACATATAGATCTAGCTCCGAAACAGCAGTGATGAAAATATAAGTGTTGAGTGCACCAGCTTGAGAACAACCTGTTACCATTTCAGTGGTTCTTCATTTTTCTTGGGCGCATCGTAAGCGCTGCGTACGTATTGCATGAATGAACCCGAGGACGCCTCGTTATCGGTTGATTATAGTAACCACCCTCCGCTGCCTACAAGCCCTCGTTAACTTAATACTAGCTGCCATGTCTACTCTTGTGGCGGTCACTACTTGAATGCGCGTTTCACCCCGGAAACCCGTAAAATAAATACACGAGTATTTCCTCTATTTCCTCTATCTTGATGTCACCCAGACAATGAACCAGTTATGGTTCATCTGTGTTCTCCTTGTCTTCGAATTCGCATATCAAGATAATTGCTAGCAAAGCATAATAACAGCAAGATGACAGAGAATTCGATAGATAGATAGATAGATAGATAGATAGATAGATAGATAGATAGATAGAATTGTTTATTATTATTTTAAACCACGAGCATTGTTCTTTCAACCCGGCCGCTAGATTTGGTTATCAGAAGCGTAATATTCACTTTCCTTTTTTAGCTGCTTGTTTTCACTTAAAAATAGTTGATATACATTTCTTGCCATTCTGTATTCTCTTGAGTCTTGGAGAGTTGGCCAGCAGTTATGGATCTTCATACACTCTTCTTTAGTTGATTGCAGCTAACAGTTCAGAGAAAAGCGGAGTTTGCGAAGCTGAGTGAGGACACGTTGGACAGACCAAAAACTAAACAAGTTTGTTCAGGGAGGCATTAGGCCGAACTAACAGGATGTTTTGCCTCACGGACTGTATCCGCTTCATTTGCTGGAGAAACAACATCACGGATCACCAAACGCTATTGTTGATGGAGTGTGACAAGGGTGAAGGGATGCCTGAGTTTGGGAAGATGATAGTATAGATTTATCTAGTCCACTCGTAACATAGGGCAAACGATTCAACCTGCTGAACTGTTTGCTGTTCTAGGCATATTCGATGGGTAATTGGTTGGATAAGCCAATCAAATTCGTTTGCTTCTGGTACGCGTGAGCTATAATTTAATCACATTTGTGAAACATTTTTGACGCAGTTAGACAAACAGTGATTCTCCCAGACAAAGTGATTTGTTCATTTTCCAACAAATATTTAATAAAACAATGGAATTGCTTGCTTGAAAGCAGCACACAACACTGTCAGCTACTTACGGTAATGGAAATAACGTGGGAAGAATGCGAACAAAATCTTCCCCACTTAGGGGAACCATAGAATAGTTGACAGGGAACCACACGGAAACAGGTTAATCCCTAGTGCAGAGTCGTTCAGAAGTCGAAAAGAGGAAGGTGTCCGATAGTTTCGTAGATAACATACATTTTAGTAGAGGTATGCGACTATCTGGCTAATAAACATCAGTGGATTATGTGCATTTAAAAGGACTGAAATCAAATAACAATTGAAACGCGTTCGTTCGCATGCTTATGTTAGTTTTTAATCTTCAGATTGCAGATGACTGATTGTGCCCCTCTTGAGCGCGTTTGGCGGTGACTTCCACATGGTTCTTTTCGATTGGAATCCACCTACAAAAACGAAGCTTTAATGAGACCACTCAGAAGAAACACCCAAGATAGATTATAAAGGGGTAATGGTCCGCTGGTTTACCGGAGTGGATCACAAGCACATTAAAATGATGGATATGTGTTCAAAAATCACCATTGCTATCCGCCTCCGTGTCCTCCCTCTGTCTCTTCAGTTGTTTCACGTGGTAGACCAATGACTGACCATTTTCCATTTTTGATAATGGGTTATATATGCATGCATATCAAAAAAGAAAATAAATGCTTTTAAAACATTCCAAGTCTAGAATTTCTGGTGTCAGTTTTAAAATAAAAATATCATTCTTGAAAAGTACAGTTTTGGT
The DNA here is from genome assembly GCA_900618425.1 of Echinostoma caproni. Classification (NCBI taxonomy): domain Eukaryota; kingdom Metazoa; phylum Platyhelminthes; class Trematoda; order Plagiorchiida; family Echinostomatidae; genus Echinostoma; species Echinostoma caproni. The sequence continues at coordinate 40,905 of UZAN01039426.1, read as the reverse complement.
ACGGATCGAAATATACAGATCGTTTCAATGAGATATATCAAAATACCACTGATGGAGAAGTGCATGAATGATTCTGAACAACAAACCACTTACTGCTTGAAACACAAGTGCACAACAGAAGATGTTTGTAAAGATATTCATAGTTGTTTTTGTTAATCATCAAATTAGTGGAGAAAAAAATCAATTTATACCGTTCAGGAGACTCAGCATTCACCCTCGAATTCGTTCACCGGCCTGCTATCACATTGGCCTCACTCTAAGCTAAGTGTTGTATTCAGCACACAGTTTCGACATAGCAGAGGACATTTTGACACGGTGTTCTACGAGCGGTAACATGTTATAATACCCCAACTACATATGAATACAATGCCGCAGGAGGAATTCCGTTGAGGAATGTTGAGTCTGCTGAGAATGAGAAAGCTGTACCATCAACGGAACAGATCACACTCATTCTTATTTTGTTAACTCATTAGAAGTTTCATCCTCTGGAAAAAGGTCTAAATTACTAACATAGACCGCACACACCCCACAATAAACAAGGCTTTTTCAATGCGATGGCTGCGAACACACCGGCATACCTCTCCCCAGGTGTACCGTGGAACACTCCCAAAAAGTCTATAAAAGTAGCTGTAATAACGAAGCTGAAGTTGAGATCCCAACGATTTGAGGCTGGATCGATGGATTCACGTATCTTTCAGGCACCTCCATCCAGCATCTTTCTAAGAGGACTATTTCGTTCTTCTCGGAGTGATCAGAATTATTGTTGATGATTGGTAGCGGAAAACACAACAGTTATGACTGCATCGGCTGCTTTTGGCTTTCAAACACTCCTCCGACTTATCAGGCACCTCGAAACACTTCTCAGTTTCCCAATGCGCGATAAATCAATTTATCCGCGAAGCTATGCTCAAAGTAAAATGTGGGTCAAACATTTTGACAGACTAATTGGAAAGTTATAAATCAGTCATGTTTAAGTGGCACTGGAAAACAGAAGAGAACAGTATCCTACAGAAGATTTCATAAATTCATTCTAACCCGACTCGAATTGTCCACCGCATTCTTTGAGAAATCACGTTTTTGCAGAAATATTGGGCTACTTGCATTCTATTATCTCTCCATAAAATTTCACAGGATAGCATGCAAAATCCATAAGGATATGATCCTGATATACACTACTTTCAAACCCTGGTAAAAACAAGGGTTTTCAGTCAAACAAGAGCATATGAGAACCAAATATCCAAACTGAGGAGGATTCCAGTAGCCAAACACCGTTTTCTGTATAGGGTTTAACCTGCCTTTGATTTTGTTACCAGAGATTTGACAACAGGATTTCGATAGAAATCATCAGCTTCCTTATGTTATGCTACTGATCTCAAACGGTGGCTTGAGTTCGTGATTGTGGTGGGGGGGGGTCGAACCTATGGATTGCCCACCTCGAGGTTGCTTACGGTGTATTAGCACTGGTAGGTTCCCCTGCTAATGCTGAGCTGAATCAAACCTCTTAGACAAGAAGCAGGGCAAGAAATCCATTTACTCAGACTAAAATTCTTTTCATTGCGATCGACAACTCAGAAATCCACGTTCAAGTAGGTGAAAAACTGGAGAAATGAAAATAGTGTTAAATAACATGACCCCAACTGAGCATTCCAAGGATCAACTCTACATTCATATATGCAACGCCAGAATAACTTTTCTGCAGCTGTAAGATCAATGTAAATCAATGTACAGCGGATGAGAAATAAGCCCTGAAGCTACGTCTGCCATTTGCATGATTCTCCCCTTCAGTC
>UZAN01039426.1:10491-38422 GCA_900618425.1 Echinostoma caproni | reverse complement strand
TATTTTAATGTTGTCGCAGCTTTCTTGCACTGTGTCCTGACTATGATCCTGTTGGCCACCGTGGCTGATGAACGTACTTCAATTGGGCGTTCGAAACAGTAGCCACCACGGATTTCGTCTTCCGGTGTGTTTGCATCGACGTATGTGTAGAGATTTTGCATTGTTGGTTATCATTAGATTCCCGACGCACATTCCATCATCTCCTTCCAACTCCTCTAATTTCATTGTCAGATTTTTTATCTTATTTTCAGTTCCCTTCACTACTTATTTCCATGACAGAATCTCAATCGAGCGCTTCTTATTACACGATAGTAATTAGTGTTATGCACCTTATATGTACTCTGGTGTCACCCATCTATTGAATTGAGCTGTTATCAACACGGAACAACCATCGTGTTCTGTTATAGAATATGACGGCAAGGAGAAGATTCAAATGTCCTTGTACAACAGAGCTTGAGCTGTCATTTGCATCTCCTTACTAGATCATACACTTTTTACGCATCACTCTTGACTTTTCAGCCAGATATTCTTGACGTCGGATAAGTTGCAATACTCAGTTGGTCTATCAAAGGGGAACATTTTTAAAACCGTATTTTCAAAGAGTATAGAACAACAAGCTAGAAGTCCTACGGTAAACTGTCATTTTTAACAGCAGTTTGGAAAAGAATATTTCTCCGAATGGTTTTCAAGGCGACATATTAGGTTATTGGTTGTCAGAGTTTTAATTGCTTCATCACCTGCCCATTTTTGTAATATCCGCAGTTCTTCTTTAGTCAAGTTTGTGTCTACCTTTGCCAATACTAGCTGGTATTCAGCTCGGTCTTCTGCAGTTGTACAGGAATCATCTTTACACATAAGGTCCATAACCTTCTGTGTAAGCAAGCGAAATCAGTTTTGAAAACATCAGAAGATGAAATACCATTGGTTTGGAAAAGCATGTGAGCATGATTATTATATAAATTTCCCCATTTATTTCAAACAATAACAGTTAATAAGCAAAAAACGAGATTATGGATTAATTTTATTTCCTTTTGAATCACATTTACTTGTGTGGGAGCTATTTCAAGGGACTGGTTATCCTTCACATTTCTCCAACACACAAACACATTGCACTGTGGGATCAGATTTAAAGGGGTTACACAGCCCATGATAATCACGTTTACTTCTGCTCTACTTTGTGGAAGTTGTTAGACTCCAGAGTGAGCGTAATAGTTGATAGATTACCTTTGTTCGTACAATGGTAGGAAGATTCTGCCTTTGTGTGAATTATGCACACAAATCGATGTACTAAGAACTGTTTCTTGGAACCGTATCATCAAAATAATCATAAAAACTGTTTGGGAATACGTTCTTTTCATACACAAAGATACAATTTTCAGGAAGGAGTGAAGCTATATTCATCAATTATTGGTCCTGAAAAATGCAATGAAGGCAATGAACCGCACACTCCAGTCTCAAGTTTCGCTCTTAATAGAACTCATCAGAGTGCATATCCACCGTCCCACCCGGGCTTTGAACTGACTGATTATGACTGAGGACAACACCTGAACAAACCTGATTTAGCTATTCGGTTCGGCTTTGATGCGACCTGATGGACACAGTGGTGACACACGCCTTACATACGATGAGGGCAGTTCAAAGCCCGGACGGGACGGTGGATATGCACTTCTGACGAGCTCTAATAAGAGCGAATCATCAGTCTAGTGTTCGTGGGTGTATGTTTGACCGGATAAGCTGAACATGGTGCGTGAAGGTGAAGTCCGAAAGATAGCTAGTTCAAATCAATAAAGATTATTCTACAGTACCTTTATCAAATAACTGTGAATTAAATGCGACTTAGGAACAGAAAGAGGCGATCACTATCGAGTTCATCAAGTCTGAAATTTAGGATTTTCGTGTGCAGCGTTCCAATGTGAACCTGTTTATAAAAATTCAAAATTCAGCCTCAATTTAAATGTGATATAAATCTTTGGGATGATCACAGAAAGCTCTGGATAGCTGTTCCTTCCTATTTGGGACTCTTCAGCAGTGTGTACTTCTCAGGTGTAGAACCGCGAACCCCCGGGTCGAAAGTCAACTGGTGGGGAATTAACCTGTTCCTCAGGAAGTGAATCCCTCACCCAGGATTACCAACATTATGCTAAAGGGAAAGTTCAAAACTTCATCGTCTAAATTGAGCCTGGATTTTTTTCATATTTTCTTTTCTGGTAAACAGAATGCAAGAAATACAAATCGTCCTGAGATCAAGGCAGCTGAGGTAGTGTATAAAATCAACTCTGAAATTATTCTTTTTTTTGTAGGCTGAACAGTAAATAACTATTGAGGACTGATCGATTCAGTCAACAGCTAAGTAACCTTAGGTTAGGCATTCCATGATACGCTATCTAACAGAACGATCAGGTTTGCACAACTACGTTTAAGACACATTAATTAAACAGTTTGGCGCATTTTTTAGACTCGTAGAATGTTCAGAGTTTTGAGTAGGTGTTATTAAACATAATGGTGATCAGAACGTTTCCAGCCACTAAATCTCATTATTATCATTGACAACGGACGCCTGGTTGTAGTAGCACAGTTGAAATAAGTTAAACTTTAAGTTGGTTTCGCCACCAAATCTGAAAAAGGCTGTGCAAAATCGATTATTTAATCGGAAATTGCATCATGTCATTTATGTATATACACAAAAGTGACCTTGATTTTAAGGTTGACTTTGATTGAGGTGGTATTTCTCGAATTGATTGAGTTCGATATCAAACATAGATTATTATTATGAAAACCTATTTAATGCAATTTCTCTGGGTTGTGAAAGAATTTCATTTGGTTATCCAATAGAGTTGCTATAATGGATTATATATCAGAGAAAATAATGCCTCATAACAAAGAACAGAGATGGCAAAGGTTTATGGAAGTAATTTGGGATAATTCTTGAGTCATTCCTATTAGAAAGTATTGCGCTGTCATACTTGATACAGTTTGTGATTCTCATGTTCAGATCATTTATTCTTGTCACTCAAGGTCAGGCACGTTTAATTAACACTCAGGCAGCCCAGAAAATACGTATATCGAAGTAGACAAGATACAAATTATTGTTCATACCTAAAGCATTAATATAGGTGATGAATACAATGAAACTCCATCTGATTATAAAGAAAATATTTTAGTGCATCACAATCGGCCAGTACTATATATATATATATGTATATATATATATATATGTTAGGTGTAAACCCAAAAAGCAATTCTATAATATTCCTTTAACATAAATCTTCCATGAACATAGACACAGTCAATCTCATGTTATGTCGAACCCCTCGGGAAGCCGAAAAAGTGTGTGAATTCCAGGATCTGAGACAGCATGTTCGTCAGTGGTAGATTTTATTAAGTAGTATGAAAAATCGGTGGGGAATTTTGTAACAAAGTAAACTAGATCGATGAAAAGTACGTCAATTCCGTTACTTGTTCCCGATGTTTATTGATTATGTACTATTTATTTATAATTGAATTTCAATATACTGCCCTACGCATCCTTTATCGATCGAAGAGATTGACATTTTCTTGGTGTACTCAGCTTAATATGAGTACATTGCATGCAGTATTCAGCTCATTTCAGTTTCAAGCGTCTAGTTATCCCGAACCTACTCACCTTTCTTCGGAGGAATCATTTCTAACGAAATTACTGCATATTAATTCCATTCCTTTGTAATGTTAGGCTAACCGCAGAAATGGGTATATGGTGTTCCCCATAGTATGCAACCGTTTTGGTGATAATAATCACATCATCAACATCATTCGGTAAAAGCAGAAATGAACCAGGTCGAATACAGTGAGAACATGGGACAAAAAGACGGATTCGAAGTGAAATATCTATTACGAATTATATTAAATACATTAGCATCTTTCCCGCATTCCAAAATGGTTGCTCGCTATTTATGATTTTCTGGTGAAAAAATGTGTAACATTTTCTCTGTAGACGCATCCATTCGTTCGCTTTTGCTGTTGCCAGTACATGTGTAAACCGATTGAAACTACGCCATTACGCATGCGGTTGGCTTAGGTTGCACAAAACGTAGGAAGATATTGGAAAATGCGAATTCCCAAAGGTATGACATAACCTGAGATGGATTGTAATTTCGAATTCGACACTTCCGCCTTGTAGCCCGGATCTAAAGGTGCCATGATCCTGGAAAGCACAATGAGCGTCCACTGTCGTGTATTTTTGATCTTTGTGAGATGGAATTATTTGTCAGCAGCCAACTTAGTAACAGGTTTCCTGTAGACTCGGAGATCTTTCTTTAGTAGACTAAAGCGATAATGGAGTATATATATATGGATATATGCGGTTATATCGAGGTGTGTGTATTCATTCAAGAAACTAAATACTATTTTGGAGAACAATTACGGGGTAACACAGCGAGTGTCAATAACATGTGGAGTAGAAAAAAAATAGATATTGGACAGCGGGCTCAATCAAGCTCGTGGTTAATTCAGAAAAGCAGGATATTAAGGTGGCTATCAGTGTTATTCCCTTTAATTTCCCCAGAAGTCAAGCATATTTCATGATACGTAGAAGAATATTCTGAACGCTTTAGTTTGATATATTTCATCTGATTGAATGTGCCCACAATCAGCACAGTTTTAAACAAGTGCAGTACACATCAGTTTAGTTATATTTTCTAGTACGTGGCATCTTGCATCTAAAACTATAAGCTTTCTATGAGTTAAAAGTCTCACATAGACGGTAATCACAATGGACTGGGGTTCAGATGCAGTTTGGATGAAACCCTGCAACCAATCAGTTAAGTCGCACTTCATCTACCAATCAGGTGACGGTTCAACATAGGAGTACTGAACAGCCGCGGCCATTCTGACGATAGAGCGAGCAACTTAATTGTGATATAACTTTGAAACGTACTATGATCGATCAAATCTGTACCGATTTGCTTCACGGATTGAAATATGCCACCCTTTCAGCACAATCATAATGTTCTTTTCTATCCTCCTATCGTCCCGCTTCCACCCAATTGTGGTACCACAAGACTGCACAATGTTACCCATATGGGTTTTTTATATAAGAAATATGGTGGTGCACGTCCCGATCACTTACGTTCTCACGCGATCACACATCTAGCTGACCTCACTAATTTTCCTCTCACCTTTTGATTTATTTCATAATTATGGAATATATAATTGCATGAATATTTTTCAGTCGAGGGAAGCTGCCAACCAAATTACTTGGCACTGAGGCCGAGGCAGGGTCAGAAAACACGATCTCCGCAGCCACAAGTTAGCCTTGTCATCAGCACCAGCACTTCGCATCTGTGAGCGACGCTTAGGAATTTTTCATATTTGATGATATGAAGTCACCCTGAAACGCAGTGATCGATATTATCCAGGTCATGCCTCAGAGTTGTGTTACTTTCCTCAGTGTTCCGTGAGGTGACTCAACATACCATTGACTGTGTTGTTATCCAATGCGACGGCCTATTGATGCTCACACAGCGGTTCACGGGTCAGCTGCCCTATGGAAGAGAAGANCCCTGACTTCGTTCAAGCCATGTGTTTATTTCCGCTGTCCCTCTCCCATACACACACACACACACACACCTTAGAACGCGTTGGACTACAGATTAGCATTGACCGTAATGACTTACTAACCTGCAGGTATTGTTAACTGTGAAGAAAATCGACACGAAAGCTTTCCACATTTTATCCAATCTCGTCACCACATAAGCACAGGATCTGACCTAATTTCGGTCGTTTCGACAATATTTTCCGCTTTTAAGGTCCCGGTCAGTGTATAACTGTTGGTATATGAAACAGCTCGTGACAAGCTCGTAACTATTTCGATATCGGAATGCAAGTCATCAGGTATCTAGGCACGGAAAGGTGCATAGAAATCTATAACTTCAGTTGAAAATTTGTTAAATCTAATCGAGAGCTCGAGTCCGCCGATTCAACTTTGAATCAAACTGCAGGTGTCATAGGTAAGAGGAGTATGTATTTTCCACTAGATTTTGCCAAATTTTACTTATAAGTACTCTGTGATTCCCCTGTGACATGAAAAACGGTGAAATTATCATACTATGCTATTTATACCCCAACATTTGTAAATGCCATTATTTTGGCTGTTTGACAATTTCTTAACTCACATTTCACACTCCTTTTTCTGTAACGCAACTTAATTTTCTAATCTCCTTCTCTCTTGGTGAAAATCTGTGATCCGTAGAACGTTATCTGGTGTGTTACAAGCGTGGATTGAATAACATTTTGCCCACTGATATACAGTTCGAAAACAAAATCAGGGGTCACTCAAACACTCCTTCCGAATTGATTTACTCCTTACTCTTGATTTGTCCATATATGTGTAAGAAACATCCCTAAATTGAAGATGGAGTAGGTTTGCACTGAATTTTGGACCGCACTTCAACCGTTGAAATAATTACCAGTTAATAACTTCACTGCAAAGTGCGATACGCTGACACCTGTTTTGACAAACGTTATTTGATGAATTCGGCTTGACAACATAATGCGAAGAGGTAGGGACGGACGCTCAAAAGAGAAAATTGTCGGACTAGTTGCTAATCAGCCGACATTTCAATGAACAAGGGTGTTAAAACTCAAAACTGGCTGCCCGGGTTTTACATGTAATAAAGCGGCAGTGGGGATGCAGTCTTTATGACAAGTGCTAGAGTTTTACTTTGCGTGCGGTTACGGTCAAGCACACATTGGGGTAGCTTTTGGGAGAGTGGGAATTTCCAGCTGGCTTTCATTGTTATTTATTTTTTATGAATAAACAAGAAGAATGGATTATCAAAGTCAGCATGACATCAACTTTGTGTCGTTTTAGTTTCCGCAGAACTTTATAGAAGTAGATTAATGCCCACTGAAGGAGCTAATCGACTGGACGCTTTTCCGGTAAACGCAAAAACATTTCTCTGTTCTGCGAATCTTTCGGGTAAACAAAGAAGTTGAATGTTTTTGTTATTGCTAGAAAACACGGAATCTTTCATGCACAGTTGCATTAGCTCTGTTGCTGTTTACGTTTCCACGTAGTGGCAACATATTACGCTTCGAGCGCGTGACCAACACTCAACCACTTGATAGAAACTATCCTGATAATTACTGTGCCGGCTTAAGACTATTTATTAAATAAAATGCCGTAATAACTCGTGAATGAACCTGAAACAAAATACGTGGCTATTTTCCCTTTGGGGTCATTGATTCATTGTTTTTTGGCAATACCGACATAAATAATCGGTTGTTCATAATAATATGACCAATTTATTTAAACTGCTCAACACGTACTTTGTCTGTTGTTTAAGCCTGTCAGTCTACGACGTGAAAACCAAGCGGTTGAAAGTGAAACGTCACACGGGGATCAAGTAAATTATCAAGGAAGGATTTTGGTTTGGCAGAGTGAAGGTTTTTATTGTCTAGATTGTGAAAAGTTCAGTAATCTCGGTGGGATGCGAACCCACACATGGACACCGCCTACGCTTTTGTACAACGCACAGCTGAGCAACGAGGCCACATCGATAACAATAATCTCTTCACATTTGGATTACCCATCCAACTTACGGAGGCAATGCCATCCACCAGTTAGCATGTAAGCTGACCGCCCTGACAGGTTTTCTTAACATTATACCGGAATCCACCGGATGAACTTCTAAGGCAAGGTTAGTTGTTTACTGTACGCTGTACAAAAGTATAGGCGGCGTCCATATGTGTGTATGTCCTTCAGTCGTGAGCTGCATACTAACCCCAGCATGATAAATACATTTACATAAACAAACCGAGTCTCTGGTTCGGCTTTACACACACTTTTTTCCAAATTCTTCCGTTTATCTTCATTTTTGCACATTGTATGGTATTTCCCTAGTTACGGAAGTCGCACAGTTGAGCCTGCTTTCCGATTCGCTCTCGATTCGCTTCTCATATAATGATTTAAGTTAATTAGTCCTATTCGTTTGGAAAGACAGACTGCAGAAATTTGCAAACTGCAATATAAATGGCTTTCGAACAGTATTATATTATTCATGGTCATCAAGATGTTGCATAATACCACTTTCAGGCTGCCTGTGTGACACATTTTTTTAAAAACATACCCGGTGATGTCTGGGCAGGGTTCTCACCAACAGGCGACTAAAAAGGAAATAAAAAGACATTTATTTCTTTTTATTTTTAAATGGATTTCGATCATGAGCGTCTCCATTAATGATTGCACTCTACGGTCAACAATAGCTGTAATCCGTGTCTAAATAATACTAATCTCGTATGCTGGAGGTATTTACTCAAAACGATTCCGTAACGCTTTACCCACCGGATCATTCGGAAATATTTTTCTAAGCTGATCAATGAATGTGCAACGCAATCTATGGTGCTAGTATCAAATTTCGTATGTGGATTTTCATCAAAACTTTTCATCGGAGTCCAAAGTTTTCAGTGCACAATTACCCCTCTTTATCGATCTGTATCATATCACGTCTGATGGATAATTGCCGAATGTTCTCGAGTATAGACTACTCTGTTCTGTGCATTTTGTTGTAAGTTTTTGTACACATAAATGTTCAAATTGGTTCGACGACGTTCATTAAATTTCTGCTGATTATTTTTGTTTTCTTCTGGTCTGAATGTTTGTTGGCGTAACATTCAAACATGGATAGGTAGATTGTAGAACCTTTCGATAACAACATAATACAAGTAATTTCTAGTCATCACATGGTACTGCTCTGTCTATCAGTATGTTCAGGACTAAAAGGGAACGGATGTTTTATTGGTTCTCGCAGCGGTGAATTTTCCATGAGCTCTTTTCGGAAAGGAGCTCACTTCCAACATTCTTGGACAATTAGTAAATATATAGTTACCTACACAAAGCGGTATGTATGTAGGAATACAAGAAATTAAAGGATGTGAAATTTGCAATCATAATGACAATACTGAAGTATGGATGAATATCCACTGTCATTATTCATCACAAGCGCATGTAAAGCGAGGCCACGTTTTAGGGTTGTTTACTTTTATCAATCCATTGATTTGTAATCACACTAGCGTAGCAAAATTATAGATTACCTTTTGAGAAAGCTAAGTGAGTTCAGCTACGTTTCACACAACAGAATATCGGGAGGAGGCTTGTTCTTGGGACTGAATGTGGAATTCACAACGATCATACAGTTGATTGAACATAACAACCATTAAGGTTTAGATTGATTTAATTTCCAATGCGCTAGATAGGATCACAAAGCTTTATAGTGATCTCAGTTTGAAAGAATGCCGAATTCCCCGCTCCGTGAGCTCCGTGAGCTCCGGTGACCCATTCTCTCTAATTGACAAGTTTGACTCCAAGCACACAGAATATGGTATAACTCTTTAACAAAGTACAGCAGCGAAGTTTTATACAATGTAACGTCTCACCAGGTAAGGTGACTGTAAATGCCAACTGATCAGTAGCAAATTCCAACCAAAATCGTATTATCATCGGCTCATGTGTAACTCGTTTGATCACTTGTTCGAACTTTCTATGCCTTTGAGATCATTCGTTAAATACCCGTGTAGCATACGCTTGCCGGGTTTAATGCGCTCTTAGTTATTCATTTCATATTGATTAATGGTCTTGGACCTGTTCCCAAGTTCGAGGAATTTCTAAATACATACCACTGCATCTTTCCCTAACTTACCACTTTTCATCTCCACCAGGTCTCAAATTCCAAAGATGTTCATACTACGCATGTTATTAGTAGTAGTAGTAGCGATAAAACTAGCGGCAGTACCAGGATTAATAAGCTGGAAGAGCCCGCGAGTTTTACTACCAATTATATCCTAATACGCATCACAATCCGCAACGTGGTAGTCTGGTGTTTTGCCTGCACGACCTATCCGTATCACTGGAGAAGCTTTCGCAAATCTTGTCCAGATTCTGCACTTTTCCTTAAAGAACAAGGCTGTGTGTACTAACTAACCCTGCTGGGATCCATTCATTTACCATAAACCGTATCAAACATGCAAGTCGGTGCGGTAGTTGTTAGCATCTCATTAGTGCACACGCATATGCACGCACTGGTAGAGGAATGTGCAAAGATGCACCCTACGGTGTTTAGCGCCTTGGCACAATCAAATATCCTCCCGAACAAGAATCGGTGTGCAAACCGGAGGCAAATAATTAGCGTACGGATCAATGTGAGTTGAAAATGAACAGGTAGATCTCGAACGCGAACAACAAGTAAACTTCTAATTCGTCTGATTAGCGACATTGGTAATCCAGCATGATAATGGGCAATTGAAAAATGTTGATTTTTGATGCTGATGAAGAAACTGAATATATCAAGAAAACAGAAAATGCATTTTTCTCCTATCCCAGGACCATATTCAGCTTATTAAACATCATCTTTGCAGTGTCACTTGTTTTTGGTTGAAACATACATAAGGCAAATATAATATGACCGTGCATGAACTGCGTTTCACAGCTATATGTTCATGTTGGAGTGCCTCGTTTCCTGCCACTCGGATTTCAAAGCTCGAAACCCGGAGTTGATCAATCGAACGCGGTAAATAAATGGAGCTTTTAAGTGTTGACCATAAGTACAGCATGTTCCACATCAATAAGACAAGATATACCGATTCACTAGACACTGAGAAGCTCCCCGGTACGTCAGTTCTCATCAGGTTCCTCATAAAATCAAAGGCTCAATAGCTTTTAGCTGGAGCAAAATGTGAACAACTTTGCCATTCCTTAACCGGAGAGCCAACTGTATTAAAAAGACGTCAGAATTAAAATAGACCAATCGTGAGTTGAAATGTTTTCCTCAATGAAATTTGAGGCGCGTATGGAAATAACATGCTTTTCCATAGTTCATCAACTGTCCGTTCACATTTCTCTCGCTGGAGAAAAAGAAGCGTAACAAAAGTGTACCCTCAACGAAAGCAGTTTAGCGAAAAAGTTTGTTTTCAGTGATTCAGCAAGGAACCGATACATCATATTGTGTATGCAGTTATTTTGCGTACAGACAGACAAAAGCCTAATCGAAGGTCATTTAGGAGTGGTCATCTATCTTAGCTCCACAAATCGGATGTAATTAATTTTCACAAATTGTGTTTTTCATGTAAGTTGGAGTGCACGGTCACATTGTGGAGTGGAGGAGGGTCGATGAACCCTGAATAATTTCAAAAACCGTTTTAGTTGCACAGGAGGAGAGGTCGTTAGAACATCTTTATAATCGGCTTAGACTAGCGTCCCAGATCACAATGTGGGCCAGTTGAGATATCGATCTACTGTCAATCTCGTAGTAGGGAAATTCTGTTTGCCTCCCTGAACAACCTCAGTCAACATCGTAATTAACGATCAGTTGTGTTATGTAACTAGTGTGATACAGTAACAATAAATTAATTGTCAATGACGAACGTATCTGAGCACGCTGGGTTTGTTGTCTGCAGCCAGTCTCAATGTGATGTGGTGTACACATCCAACACTCCTCCTAAAGCCATGTGAGCGGTCGAGGGTTCAAAGACAAGACAGTTCAGGACAGCTGTTTCACTCTGTTTGGGACTCGTCAGCAGTGGGTACTTTTTATGTCCCTGTCAGAACTCGAACCGTGATTAGTCGAGTCGGGACTTCAAACCCTTACCCCTGAGCTACACGGTCCATGGTTATCAGCTTGTGCGAATGGTTATCGCAAACATTTCCATCGCATTTAAATGCATACAAACAGTGGGGAATTAACGATCTCTCAAGGTGTGAAACCCACACCGAACACCATCAAGAGTGCTTGGTGCCTCTGAACAATTGAATGGGCTAATCCAAGCTTGATACTCTAAAAAACGACAGTTCAATTTATATGTACTATGAATGAGCAGCAACTAGAATTAGACACTTCCCTGGTGTATGGAGTTAATAGAATGTAATGAGGATTGACTTTGCGTAAAAATGAATCCGAAATAATAGTGGGCCAGTCAAAATCCACGTTTGTTTCCTTCTCTACCAAGTGTATCTGACAAACCGAACTTGAAGTCACACATCTTTCCAAAAAACGACATTTTCAGGCAAAATGGATTCTATCTACAGCAATTTTGACTTATCCTGCCTGTTAGCTATTCCGAGATGAATCTCTTTTCCAATACTCTTTCGATGAATCCAGCCGATAGCTCCATCTATCATATTAATTTCGATGCGGCGTCGAACTAACACTACCCCTGTTACGCAACACGATGAAGCTGAATCACTGCATTCGCTAATTTAGTTCGTTGAGAGCATCGTCGAGTTACCTCACTTCGAAAGATATTTTTAGATTAGCCGTTGGAAAAGTTTGAACGAATACGTTGATGAATTTTAGATGATCTATTTAAATTAATTTGAGAATTATTTATTCGCTTTATTTTGACCTTCTTTATCAGCACTAACGAAGACCGCCCCTTGTAACTGTGTATCACAAAGAGCAGAACATTTATTGGTTCCTAACAAATCAATTCTGCTTTGATGCGTCGTATGATCCAGTGATCACGTGGGTCATTCTGCTCCGAGAGATTAAACAAAAGGAATTATTGCATGTACCTGAGAATGATAGTCTCATCGAAATCTCAAATAACACTATAATGCAGTAAATGTCTAAAATTGTAAAGGTAGGAATAATCGTAGAAATAAACAGTCAATTTTGGCAGTCGACAGTTTATGCGTTAGTTCTTTTCGAATAAAAAAGCTGGCACTGATAATATCGACATTAACGATTGAAATTTTTCCGTTTTGAAGTGGAAAATAGCATGTGTGAGCAATCTTCCTGAAGGAGACCGCTTTTCGGCACGAAAAACCAGCGTAATAGAGTTCAGTCGATGGCGATGGAGTGCAAACCCGTGATCCACAAGCCCATGTACCGGTCATCCCCTTCGGCGTGACCACCTCCACCATTGTGATTATACAATACCACCCACCCCGTACAGCAGAGATTTATGAAGCCACAACTTGTTAGGAAGTTTACACTGAATGTCTCCCTATCAAGATTCACGAAATGACAGTTCTGTCTTGTTGGGACTCGATTTTTTCTCTTATCATGAGATAAAAATGGTTCATCTCCGAGCAACTGACCAAAAAAAGGATAACAAAATTAATTCCCTATGAATCGATGAAACACAGCACGCAAAACGAGTAAAATTCAGTGATGACCATTTTAGAAGTTGTGCTCAGCCAATCAACTGCTGACTGGCTATCACTGAGGACGACATCGGAACAAACATGAATTGCTAATTCGGTTCAGCCATAGGTCTGGAGTTCAAATCCCGGACGGAACGGTGGATATGCACTACTGATGATCTCTAATAAGAGCGAAACTGAAGTATAGTGCTCCCCAGTGTATGGTTAAACCCATGAACTGAGGATTGTGCGTGAAGGTGAAGTTCGAAGGATAGTCAGTTCAAGTCAATCAATAATCAAAATCAACTGCGTTTTGCTGTTACATCTATGGGCCACCATCGTTTCACTTAAACATTCCTCACAGTTATCATGCGATCGGAAAAGGTTGTAGTTTCTTTGTGAAAGTGTGTTAGTCAAACACAGTCAACAGCTCACTCTCTAGCGAAAGGCTTCGAAAGCAACGTACAACAGTGCACATCCACAAAAGTCACCAAGATTCTCAACTAAGGCGGAGGTAGTTTTGAACCATAAATGCTAATCCGTGGGCTATTTGCTCAAGTTGCAATCACTGTAGACCTCACTGACTTACATGTTTCCTGGCCAACTACACTGATTGCTGCGAACTAACTACGGTACACGACAAATTTACTTTTACCTGATTTGAACCATTTCATGCTTTCCTTTAGGGATTTTTTGATTCTATAGAAAACGCAAAATGTATGTATTGAATCACAACGACCATCAGACAGCTGTTTCGTGTTTTGAAAACACCATGCTTCAATACTGCAACATTTCGGTCCAGGATAATTTCGCTGTATCTCAATATGACACAAAATGAACAAAACCCAATGTTTTAGTGGCCTTAGCTTACAAACAACGTGGATCAAATTGCAATAAAATAAAAAGATATAAAAGGGAGGGGGCTGAAGGAAAACCATGTCACTAGGATAAGGACCAGCCACCATAAGGTCGTTTTGTTTGAACCAGGAGCGTTGACAGCATGTTGTATCGTTGGGATAGGCGGTACCTAAACGATACGTGTGGCAGTAATGAGTACGAACAGAAACCGTAACGACCCAGCTATCGAGTGAACAGTACACGAGTACAACCGATGCAGTTCCCAATAGAACCGGAAGAACGCCCTGCGAAAGTAGTACAACCTCCGAACCCGACCAGAGAGAACACGGAAGACACCTTCATGCGAGATTGCATATTCAGCTCGACCAAAAAGATGAAGACTGCGGACAACTAGTCTGTTTATATAAAGTTTAGGTACCGGCCAGCAATGACCATGGAAATTAGCTCGAAAGTAGAGAGCCATGGAGAAATGGACTAGTTTGGCTCGAATATGGTCAGTGTTATGGTGTCAGGCATTTTTTGGCGCCAAAATCCGGAAATTCAAATTTTATAAGGATAATCATGAAATTGAGGAATAAGGGAGGGATGGTCACTATTAGGCATTCACTTCAACCAACTTCAGCATTCTTACGATTCGTGACTTGAAAAAAATCCAAAACGCCATGTTTCGATTAATCTGGTGCAGAGTCATCAGAAGATGTTGACCAGTGGCTGATGAGGGGGTCTGGTAGTTTTGACCGTCGTTTATATGCAATGAACTTGATCTAGATTGCGTCATCTGTCTTTGAACCCCATTCGCTATATATTCAATCAACCTTTTTAGGTGTTGATCGTTCTGTTCTAACCACGCAGGTTGCTCCACACTCCTATTGGAATTGGTAGATCAGATTAGAGTTCGCCTACGGCAGCAGCCGTTCTTTTGCCGGGTGTGCGAGAATTCTGGTCATCCGAGAGACCGCGTCAATTTCAGCATCCACTTTCTGGGAGTATTTTTCTGAATCTCGTAGAAACCGAATCGCAAGTGGTAGAGTAGAAAACCAAAACGGTTTCCGTTGAGCTACAGGTTCCCTGGATTGGGTTCATGAACCTAATCTATAGTACATACCGTCTACAGTACTATAGTTACCGTAACAAAATGGCACCGGTCTAGGTGTCTATTAATTTTTAGGCCATAAAACAGAACGTCAAGTTCAAAATCAATCTTCTCACCGCATTCGTATGGTTCAGAAACTCAAGAACGCGATGACAATAATGTTATTTCTTTCTGTTTAGTAGATAGCTGTAAAATCAATATGTAGGAATGGGGAAAAATAATAGAATTCAAAGGATTTGCTACAAAAACAAAGAATTAGTGAGTTTTAGATGCAGTGGTAAGCTTTGAATGTGTCCTTTGGCCAATGTGACTTTGTCCTATACCGCTTGATTACAATTGCACAAAGTAGTAGTGAAATAACCTTGGTACATTCCTTGGGCGCACGGCTCGATGAGGATGTTGAAGGAGGATCCACTTGAACTCAGTAAACCACCTGACTGTCTTTAGGTATTTTGAACACCTGTCTAGCGCGGCTGAAACAGTGTTTTGTATTTTTAAACAAGTATACAAGATGTAAACCAATTGCCTCAATCGGAGAGCAAATGAATACGCTCTCAAAATTCACAGTGATTTTGAAATCCGGAAGAGTATTGTAACCCAAACTCCAGACGGGAACTTGGCCAATCAGCACTTCCGCAATGTCCTCATCACAGTAAAGAGTGCATATAGATGGGTTTTCTTAACATCACGAAAGCGTGAGTTTTCTTGATGATCCGGTGCCACCGGTAAGCCTTCACTCATATTGATTATTACATTAATGGTTTGACGGAAGTCATTAGCTAGCAATCTAGACCAAAACGAAGGACAAAAGGACGCAACTGAGGAAAATATTTGTTCGCACTAGTTTTTGCTCTTCCCTTGTACACTGTTTAAAATTAGTCTGAGACTCAAAAACGCCTATCTCTATAGGTTATTTCATAACTGTTCGTGTAATTGTCCGCTATGAAATGCATTCGGGCTTGCATTGAACGGAGGACGATGTTAGTTCGTGCTTGCCCACCACGATTCCCCAGAAAACGGAAATTTCAGTTCTATATTATGATCAGCTCTGTGTCCCGTAGTGATTCGATCCATGTTACAATCGGACATCGGAACACAGAACATTCAGAAGAATTTGTTGGTTTCCATTAAACTAACGGACCTTTCGGCATCTCATAAACGCCTAGCGTAACAAAAACAACATCATAACCATTTGGTTCGCCGCAAAGATGGGTTGTGGTATTTTGTGTAAATGGAAAATGAAAAAGCGCTCTGATCAGCCGCCTGGTGGTCAAGTGGGTAGCATACTTGCGTTCTGTCTGTGAGGTCCCCAGTTTCATCCCCAGTTGGGTCGATGGATTCGCACATCTGATGAGACCCAACTAGGTCGAAACAACTGTTTAGTGCTTCCTAGCTTTTCATTTCACGCTTCATTTGCCATATACACGACGAATTCCCATCTGATATTCCGTTTATCTTCAAAAATAGTTTTCTCTCACCAGTCAAGAGAGAAATCTGATCCCCGTTGAACATTCGTCGCTTATCATCCCATATGAAATGTATTTGCAGCTGAACTATGCCCTCTTGTCTGGTCCCAATCAACAGAACAATAAAAGAAGTTTCGCTGAGGTTTCCTGTAGGCCTACATGAATAAAACGTCTCGTTGAATAATTTTGCACTCGAGATTTTATGATGGTATCGGAATTTTTCATGTGATGATGTGATGATAGTATGCGTATAAATATTCACCTAATTATTAATGATAAAATACTGTAGAGTAGTAAATACCTTAGTATGAAGTTCAGGTAGTGCTTTTTACTTATTTTCATCAAAACGCTTCACATGAAAGACACCCTGCTCTTCCTCTTTATATACAACATATGTTTGGATTGTTTTCCTGTTGTATTGTATTTTGAAGACTTGTGCAACTACCTATGCCTAAAACCCCAAACTGGTGATAAAACTTGTGCAAACAAATTTCCAAGCTCGGGGCGAACAGGCTAAATGGAACTAAGTTCATCCGAGCTGCGAGAACCGATTTTCAATACTTTATCAACACCAAATCATCGCTTTGCAGTGAACGCCTCTGGTTAGCCTTGTCCATGATGTACTTTATCGTTCAAGATAGTTGCACCATCTCCTTACCTTTCTTCTACGCAGAGTCTTGGTCCGAAATCTCTCTCCAATTTTGGAGCAAAGGCTGCTCGTCACTTGTAACAAGCCAATGACAACAACATATGATCCAATCGAATGCATTACCGAAAAATATCTCTATAGACTAAACAATCTTTCTCGTTTGAAAAAATAATTAATGGATAAAATACGTGCATTCTCCTGTTTACTATGTTCATTGAATCCATTCTTTTCATTGCACATCAGAATACTGCAAAGTGACCCGCTGTGGTTACAAACAAGCTCACACAGTAAGTGCAAATTCAATACCAATATATCTGAACATAGGGACTTTAGCAGACCTCGTAGGAAACGATCGATGCTTAGCAAACCAGTATCATCAAAGCATCCTCTATAAGGTTTATTTGTGCATACGAATCTGTCTTCCCGTGTATTATGGTTAATGCAAACACCAGTGGTTTATTTGTAGTGATCTAATACTCTGAATTACATCCCTACGCTACATTTGGACCGCGCGGTGACTTACTCCAGTTTGCAGTAGGAAGTGTCAATCTGGCACTGGAGTGTCCGAGATATATATTTATTTGTTCGAAACATTTAATCTCAAATCCGCACTTCAGAAGCTCCTTCAAAAGCATCCAAGGTTGCTTCCCTTGGACCCCGAAGATCCAAGCATGTTGTTACTTGGATGAAATGATCAAGATCGCCAGATTTTGTCTATCTCCCGATGGTGTACACAGTGGGATTGTCACTTTCATACACCAACGAGAACCGCTTGCATAAACTCTTGACTGGAAGGCTAATATTCAACTCGGTAAGACTGCGGATTTGGCACAAATCAGGGGTTTTTAATCAATTATTCGTTTATAATGCGATTGGCACTTATTGCGTGCAAATTATTATTCGAATTCAGTAGTCCTGGAATAATCCAATTATTGACGGATAAAATTAATGAATGTAATCGAAGACGGTGCGATTGTAACACAATATGCAAAGAGCGCTACTTAATGATAATGATTAAATGACTCCTGAAAGTATTCTTTATTTCCAAAGAAAGAGGTTAAACAGGTTTTGAACAGTAATTTTGTGAAAAGTTTCTTACCAAATGAAATTTCGGTTGTGCAGAGGCTGTCACCTCGATTGATTAACTGCCTATAAATTAACTGCCAGTTTGGGGTAGATAAGGAAAGTAATATTGACTACTTACACTGGACAGTCGATACAATTACTAACCACGTATCCATTCAAACCGTGACCAGTGAAATTGTTACATTAAAAGAATATAAATGTAACCACTGGATGCGTAATTGCTGATCGCCATTTCGTAAACATCTCTTCAGCCGCACACAAGTGGATGTAGTAATTTTAGGTTAGCACTGCTCAGTAGAAAACTGCGCCAGCACATTTGTGTGAGACGTTGCATAGCAGACAATGAAACCCACCGTCCACAACTGACCTAACTGATAAAAGTCCTATTAAGGGACCTTCGCCAAAGTATCAGTTCACCTGTTTATTGTATCCTTTTTGAGGGCCAATACAACTAATGTGTAAAGGCAATTGAGAACTTTGCCGAATATACTGAACTCCGGCAACCAACCGATAGTTGATTGTTCATGCTAAACTACCTTGAAACTGTCGACCACGAACTAGACAATGTCGGTGAAACGGGATGCTACTGTGAAGTACCGAACATTTCGCTACATTGTTCGTAATAATTCGTCAACCAGTTATGATTAGAGCACAAAGAAAAGACTCAAGATTAGACAAAATCCCAGCTAAGAAACAAGGGGTGCCAGTGTACACAGAAGTCAGAAGAGGATTCGGAAAAGTACCCCTCCCCCCCGCCAAATTAATGGTATATCAAACGTCCCAGAAAGAGGTGTTCTGCGAACAAGAGAGAACGCCATGGGTGCTAAATTTAGAGGCAGGTTTGACAGTTGATACTACCATGGTGTGTGCGTTTGAGGACAAAAATTGTGCTGAGGCTGACCAACGATCGTAAAATATTCAGGTCTTCGTAAATGGGATGTAAAAAATCAATCAACAGAAACAAATAAGTATCGCGCCAAAAAGGCCAACAGAGGTTAGATCAAAGTGAATAAGGAATTTGGCCGAGATCGGTACATGTTATTACCGTACAGCAAACGACTCGGTTAGCTTTATATATGGCCTAGTTGGTGAGGATGTGCATATTAAATTCGACATTTCCGAGACAGGAGAGATGAAGTGGTAACCATAATATCATATCACACCAATATCGAGTTTTAATGAGCTATACCTTACTGGCGAACCAACAGGAACTTCAAACAATGGAACTTCAGTAGAACTCTTATTTAGCTTTGAATGAGAAACAAACTTCGAGGCAGGTTTCTGACTTCAGTACAACACTTCAAAGACAATACACACCGAACTGTAACGCTGTTTTCTTGGGTTAAAAAAAACAGGTAAAAACGCATCTGCACTAAATTTCTTTGGCAAGGATTAGAATCAGGCCTTTATTTGTGTAGTGTTTACACGACCCTGGTGTATTGTGGTTATCAAACATTGGCCTTAATCGTGATATTAGTCTCTCTCAATTTATTCTAGCATAACATGGAGGTTTGTCTAAGTTTGATGAGGATATAAGAGGAACACAACATCAAAGAGGAAAGAGTATTTTCAACCCTTTTTCTATCTTGTAACTGTGTAAAATAGATCACTTTTCAGGAAGCTAAAATCATCTCTTTTTCAACTGACAATCAGACCACGATAAATCTATTCATCCATTGCTTTCCTCATTTCCATACGCAGTTAATTGCACGCTATGAAAGTGTAACTATTCTGTCCCTTGTCCTCCGAACATCTGAGATACAAATCAGTCATACATTGGACTGTATTCTATCTATAAGAATTTGATGTGATCTGACAAAACGTACCCCAAGAACCTTGGCGATAGATGAGTTTTCACCCCACGCCACCCTCCGAGCATCAGTATACCAAAGGTTCTCTAACCCCTTTTGTTTCGAGTAATTCTGTGGGCCGTTAGCTGGCTTTATGGACTAGCCCGGTTAACATCAAGGTAAAATGGGTAACCACTCGCAACCTTTTCATGCCACAAGGACGTTTCTCGCCCAAGTGCTAACCTTGAGCAGGTATATAGTGTCGTACTAACCATGAAAAATAATGCAGTGCTAAAACAGTAGTGTATATTGTTCATCATCTCAATTTGTTCTTGGTTCAGCCCATACTAATTCACAGACACGTGGATCTTCTTGTTAATCCCTTTAGGCGGATCTCACTCCACGGAAGTTCATAACGCCCCCACGAGCAACATATGTTTTGTTTCTTTGATGTAATCTTCATGTGATGAACAGACAAAAATCGAATGAACGGCTGTTTAATCATTTTTGGACCTTAACACGCACAATTTGTCTTTGCCAGCACATGACCCGGAAACAGTTGATCGGAGTGCTGCCGATTTAAATTTATAATGACCACACGTTTGACATACGGATGCATTATTTAACTTAGAATGAGCTTGACTTAGTCTATGCAAGCCCACATTCATCAGTATTTGTGTAATGATAAATCCATCAGTTCATTAAGCGCGAAACAGGCCTGGAGCTGGTTAATCAAACATAACTATAAGTTCGATTGCCCAGAAGTTTGAAACGGGGAAAACGAAATACAAACAATTACAATGAATTCCCCCTAAATATAAATGAATGTGAAAGTTAGAAATAAAGTACTCTGGTCTCATTACTGCTTGAATTACTGATCAGAATGGAAGTGGTCAAACAAACGATCAATAGGTCGGTGGAATAATTTATAATTTGAATGATGAACAGATGGAATGATTTTCGGTTTATTCACCTCTAATGTTAAACTTTATCTTTTCACAGTCCACAATAATTTAATAACCAAACCGGACAGAAATGTAAACTTCTTCCAATTCAACTCTTCCAAACAACTCTGAACGCAGTGCGTAATTTATGACATGTCCAACTGGCACGCATCTACCTGGTCTGGTAATGAGATTGGATAGTGTGCCCCACTTTCATTAACACAGTTGCTTTACCCCGTACCTCAAAACAACCACACATGTATTGTCCGATACCATGCAACATTCATCAGCACGAAACCAATTCCATTTAGATCCGACGTTCATGCAATATCCGACGGAGGCTAATTTCGATGCTTTTTGGGAGTTGCTTTTCAACTAAATTTTGAATCTCATTAGATGTATTTGAGGAATTTGATTGATTACTTCCGTTACACGTGGATGTGTAAGTCAGGGCAAATAAATGAAGAAAGAGAAGTCAGAATTGACTTATCGGCAGTAGAAATTACTTTTTTGACGCATTGTTGATAATCGAAAAAAATATTGCAATATTAGTGGATGAAAATTTCATTTTGTCATTTTTTTCTGTTTGCGAAGACCGGCATTTACTTTCATTTCAGTTAATCATATTTTCACAGTTAGTTCTATCCTATTAAGCTGCTGTTAGAGAACCTTGAATGAACGCGAGAAAGTTTGACTGAAAGTCCCAGCGTCATATGACCTGAAATCTGCCACGTGACTTACTGTGACATCGATTGAACAAAATCACTGACTTCAATTTCTCCTTGACATTACAATTCAAGTCACCGTTTAGTCATGTAACACGTTTTCTGCAAAGCGATCAATGCACATCAAATCGACCTTTGACAGTTGTAATACACACTTATTTGCTTACAAGTCACACGCTAACTAATTGGGCTTGGCGATTAAGAGTCTAGGTGTTAAAAGCCTACCCATTGTTTAAAGGATACAGAAACAATATAATTATCAACTGCTACTTAAACACTGATCATCTCTCTCAGCTCAGTTTTACAATGTACTGGTTAGCAACCCTATACGTTCGTCTCTTTGGTTTTGATCACTGCACATGTGATCAACCAAAGAAAGTTCATCGATACATACTAACTGCACAGAGTAATAAAACAAGGTACAGCTCTAAACTGCGAAAGGACTAAATTTATATGAAAGTGAGTAGATGTGGCGTAACATTGATCTGCTTCACCAAACGGAAATGCTTTTCGAGTCTGATCGATAAGCATGCCATATGAACCCGTCTGGACCAGCTTTAGCAAAACGCATGTAAGACATTCTCTCTAATCATCCAGTGATCAATATTTTCAAAACTGTACATAAGTTGTAATTTTGAAAGCACAGCGATGTCGGTACAGGTGAAAATAAGCCGACGTTTCGACTACCATGGGTAGCCTTTATCAAGGCGATTTTACAATTGAATGAGTCAGGAACAGTTAGCCAAATAACCTCTCACGCGTTGTGTGTGTGTGCGTTTTCAAGTACGTCTGTGTCCATGTCTGTGTACATCACTGATCCGGATCGGGCGTTGGGTACATCCGTTTGTTCAATGTTTGTCTGTGGGAGCGGGGTTATCTGAGGTCAAATCAGCGTTAGGACGAGTGCTGGCAAGTGATGTTAACGCTGTCCAGATGCTCGAAACCCCTGCCCCGTCGTTTCGGTTTACACACCCGGGATGGGCAGTAATTGCCAAAGCCTCGGCGTATAAGCGCTCGGTGTTTGTTCGAAAACCTAGTTGGAGAATTTTTCGTGTTTTCATAGTCGATACGATATCCCTCGGCAATGGCATGAAGTGCGATTGCCGAATCTCGTTCAAGTTTGTTGAGCTGCATGGCATTAGTTGGTCTTAATTTTTCTTTTCTTCGATGTTCCGTGATTCTCATTTCAAGCTGTCTGTATGTTTGTCCGATATACTCTGCTGGGAAATCCTTGCAACTGATTTTGTAAATTCAGTTGCTCTGACCCTGCATCTGAATAGGGTCTTCGACCTTGGACAGCTTGTGTTGAAGTGTGTTGTCTATCCGGAAGAAAACCCGGATGTTGTAACTACTGAGGATACTTCTGATTGCCTCAGATGTCCCCGATCTGCAGGCTATATCAGTGGATGCCAGCCAGTCTGTTGGACCCTTGCTTTTCGTGGTTGTTCAAGGTCCGGTAAGCTCGTGTCGTACAGACCGCTGTGGGTAGTTGTTGTCCTGGAGTACCCGGTTTAAGCGTCGCATTTCTACTTTTCGTGTTTTCTCCTCAGTGCAGAGATTTTTAACCCTGTTTACTAGTGACGAGATAAGTGAAAGTTTTATGCATTGTGGATGTGCGGGGTCAAAATTCAAGTGGGTTGGTTTTCTATGGTTGCCTGTTTAAAATGCATGAGATTCACTGATTTTCACACGGCAATCTAGAAAGTTGATGACTCTCTCTGAGTTCTCAGTTTCCGTCGTGAATCTTATCGAATTACACTGATTATTCAAGCAATGAAGGAAATCTTTCGTTTGATCTGACTTGATAATTGTGAAAGTATCATCGGCATATCTGATGTATAGACGCGGGGGGTTCCTAACTGCAATGAGTGCTTTTGATTCTATAGAATGCATAACAAGATTGACAACAACTCACGATACAGGAGAGCCCATCGCAACACCATCAGTTTGTTTGTACAATGTGTGTTTAGATGTGAAATATGTGGAAATGAGGCATAGTTCTACTCCATTAATGATTTCATGTAGGGTTATTAAACAACGTTCTGTTAATGATGCGTCAGAGATCAAAATGGATTGTAAGACATCCAAACTGTTTTTAATGGGAGCACTGGTGCACAAGGACACGACGTCAAAGCTACTAGCAACTTTAACGCCATGAAGTTCAATAGTCTGTAGAATGCGGGCAAAATGAAAGGCATCATTGACTTGACTCACCACAATTTTTTGATAAGGTTTTAAAAGACTGCTGAGATACTTGACTAATCTGTAATTTGCACACGGAGTATAGTCCACAATTGGGCGAATGGGTATGTCCGGTTTGAGAACTTTTGGTAAGCCATAGAATCTTCCAGGTCTATTCGTCTTTGGTGCCAAAGAGAACCACAGTGAATTGCCATGCTTTTCTTTTATGGTTGACAAATATATGCTCGTTTGAGCTTTGCTTTTGTTTAACGTAGCATTCGCTTGGCTTCCTTCCATGGTACTATAGGGTCAATTGTTCAAATGTTCGAGAACCTTTGCTTCATAGTGTGAGCTGTTCAAGATGACCGTGATATTGCCTTTGTCTGCCTTCGTGGTGTGGATAGAGGTATCACGCCCCAAGGAAGACAGAACGTTTCTTTCTCCTGTTGATATGTTCGAAGAATTGGACTTCTGGTTCTTAAGAACGTTACGTATTATCAGGCGGGCTTCATTGGCATTTTCTTTTGAAAGCTTGCTATAGTGAATGAACCACTTCTTGTACTCCTAGGGGTTTCCTTTCCAAATGGTAGTTCAGCCCCTTGCGTAGGAGTTGAAATTCCGTAGATGTCAGTATCCTATCAGAAAGATTTCTGACAAGGTTTTCAGGGTTTAGCACCTGATAGTGTCTTTGATTAGGTTTTGGCCCGGTTGCAGTTGAAGTTTCTTCCGCTAGTTCCATGTATTTGCGTAGCTGTCGACATCGACAAGATTTGAAAGCGTGTTCCCTCGTTGCTCGATGATAATACGAAGCTCTCCCAGAATGTTTGATGATAATAAGATGTTAAGACTGTGGTCGAGGTGTTTTATCCTGAAGCATAACGAGTGTATTTTTGTAAAGCAGTCATGCACACGTTGTCGTAGGAATGTGCGTGAGGCCGTTGTTGCTGCCTTTTGTGAACGATATGAGGTATCGGGTGGTTTCACACGAAGTGATTCTGGAATAATGTTGTTTCGAAGACATCTTTGATTGAATGTGCGGTGATTGATCCAATTAGCTAACTTTTTCCCTAGGGTTATCCGATTGGTGATGATATTCAAAGTGTCAGATCCAAACAACGTTCGGAGTGTATCGAAAAATCGGTGCACCATGTGATATGTTTTATATAAGTTGCAATTTTGAAAACACAGCGATGTTAATACAGGTGAAAATAAGCCGACGTTTCGATTACCGTGGGTAACCTTTATCAAGGCGATTTTACGATCGAATCCTGAACCAGTTCAGGTTCATTTTTGACCCTTATCGCGATTCACAAATTGGAGATTCTAGATCATAAACCGTAACAGATGCCAGATACACATCATGTTCATCTCCGCCGAGGAGATCTGGTGAAAAATGTCACACTGTCAAATACACTACTGATTTTGATTAATCACTCTCTAGGTTTAACTGTAACGCGTGATTCCAGCCGGTGTGAGCTGGTTCGCAACGTGATTGCATGCATGTCGGGGTCCGGAGTGAATATCCTGCACAGGTGCAGCCGAGAGTACTTCTTGAGTCCAATGCTTTCCAGGTGTTGGACTGATGGAATGAGCTGATATTGTACATATCGCTTATCCGGCACAAATACTCACTAGTAACTCCGAATTAGGATTGCTTTTTTCATTTACACACAATTGATTGTTTGAAGTTATGAAAAAAAACGTGTTTTTAACAACCGACAAATAGCACTGAACAGCTGTTTCGTCCTGTTTGGGACTCGTCAGGATTCAACTGTTGGGGGATTAACAATCTCCTGAGAGATCATCAGCAGTGCTTGGTGCCTATGAGAAACCGAATGGGCTAATCCAAACGTTCAACGTCTAAATTATGAGAACACACGTTCAGAGGCAAACAATTGTTTTCATTTATTTATTTTCTAGCGTGTACAGATCATGGTTAATTGGTCAGAGTTGTATCGATGGTTTTCTGATGAAATGAACTATGCCAGACAACTCTTCATGGGTTTCGTTAAATTACTTTTGGAAAGTGATACACAAACCGAACCTCTATTAAGGGCCTGTTATAAGAAGAAGGTGAGATTTCATAACAGCTGCCAAGTCAGAAAACTCCTCATATATTCGTTCAACTGAACTTGACGAAGTACCTAATGCGGAAAATATTCGTAGATTTTTAATGAACAATCAGAGAAATCATATCTGGTTCATAAATTGTTTTTCATAGACTTCAAGTTGGTGTGAACTATAACATTAGATTGAGGTTTCATTTCAATCGTTTCCACAACATTGATTTGTAATCGTTATGTCCGGGTTCAGTTCGCAGAAGAATCGGTTACCATGCGCTTTCACAAAAGGAATTTCTAAAGATTTGACAGCTTTTTGAATGCTTTTGAATGGTTTGCGGGATAAAACAACGTTTTATTTATTATATAAACATTCTTTTCACAACTATGTTCTTGGTGTCTTCATCACGGTTTTCATCTTTAGCACACAAGGACGAAGCAGCGTCGTTTTAACGTCAACTTTGTAATTAACCAGAGAGACGAGGATAATGTGTCACGTTGTTTGTCTCCCGATTTTAAATTAATCATTAGATTTGAATGATAAATTCGTTTAGGCCCCCTTAGGTACATGGGTACAGAATGGTTGAAGTAAACAATCTCAGAAAAGTTCGAAACAGTCAGGATTTTCGTATTGAAACGGTATTACTTGTTTAGCTTTAAACTTACGGCATAATCCATATGGAATTCCGTTGTCGTTTCTAATCACAACACAGTTGTTTTCTGACTTGTAGAGAAACATCAAATTTAGTTCCAGGTTTGCTTGTTGGATGGAATGCTTTAATCTTTAATGTATGCAGAATCTGCCGAAATATGTGGGGTAACTTTGTAGAAACAGTTCGCAGTTCGATATGGCGGTGGTTGGTAATCTCAGGCAACTAATGCGACTGAAATCAATGGTATGATGAAATCAATGAAATCAATAATATAATGGCGATTGAAAACACCTAACTTCTAGAAACAATGAGGTTGGTTACAACGGTATTTCTGAATCCAGGTTTGCACAAAATGAAAACGTGGCTTGCTCATTGTCGCGCGGTGTACTGGACTGCATATGGCCCCGGTGATAATCGAATAATTTAGAAAAAATCAGATTTAGGTTAGATCTTCCGTAAAATTCGATTAGGAATTTGTTTTTCAGTGAGTTTTTGAACATCATTTGAGCAATAGGTTTACCCTAGAAAATGTATCGGTGGGAGAATTCAAGTTAAAGTGTCACTAGTTGACGCATTAGATCAGTTCCACATAAGTGTGACAGTTGGCAAATAACGCTGCATAGCTGTTTTGGTAAAGCAAGAAACAGGCTCTGGTTTCTCATTAGTTCAGTTCAGTTGCACAGGACGAATATGGCTCTTGCCAATCGAGCGTCCAGTTCGTTGTGTTGTCGGTGGATGGGAGTAACTTCCAACACTGCTTACAGTTGGGTATTTGTGATCCTCACATTTCAACCCCGTGTTCAGAACGTTGTCTCCTTGGGGATGTGCTGAAAGGGAGAAAAACAAGCAAGGCTATCTCCTCGCCTCATTGGTTAGAGACCTCAAGTACACTTGCGCTAGTATACAGCTTACGTGTGACAGGATAATCAGGTTTTTAGAAAAATTTCAACACTCAAACCCAAGTTTACATCATTTCACAACTTCTGGTTAAAGAAGAATTTTCTTTTAATGTTCCCAGTCTAATTACTAACTTCGGAGAACGTTTCTGACCAACATGCGTCCAGTGCCACCTCGAAGGTGTTAACATTGGCGCAGTTGACCACTTCTGCGG
This sequence comes from Echinostoma caproni, assembly GCA_900618425.1. Lineage (NCBI taxonomy): Eukaryota > Metazoa > Platyhelminthes > Trematoda > Plagiorchiida > Echinostomatidae > Echinostoma > Echinostoma caproni. Next base: position 10,692 of record UZAN01039426.1, on the reverse strand, counting down.
GTAACCTGTTCCACATAGGTATGACCCTGTGTGCGAAGAAGTTGGCCCGTACTTCTAGTCTGGCGTGGTTCTGTTGAAGTTTATAGCTATGACCTCTCGTGTTTTGAGCACGAGAAATCGTAAACAAGTCATCTAGGTTGAGTCCCGATAGACCTCTTACAATTTTAAAAGTCTCTATCAGATCTCCCCTCATTCGTCTAC
>UZAN01039425.1:152349-181281 GCA_900618425.1 Echinostoma caproni | reverse complement strand
GTGGGTAAATCACGCCATCCGACGAGAGAATCAGGCAGTTAAACAACTTTGACAAAAGACATGGATTACGAAAAATGTCACTGTGGATAATAAATACCTTTTTTGGTTAACAATAAAACAAACTCATCCTGAAAGTGAATTTAAAATACATGCCGTTGATTTTGTGCCTCCAANTATGGTCGGGGTGGGTGTCTGGGGGTTGCGGGTGGTCACCCTTCCCTTGCACCTCGCGAAATGCTCCCATACGACCAAGCGTCTTGAATAGTCTCTGTTGAGGGAGCCCTACTCACTGCTCACAATCTCCTGATTGTAGCAGTGGTCACCGGCTCGACTGGGCATCGAGGTGTATTGGGACGTTTGACCCCGTCCAAACGGCGTATGATCCGACGAACTGGACTATGGTCCCCAAATGGATTGCGGTTTTCACACACCGCCCCGCTGCCTTGTGGGTCAGGCTTTGGCTAGCCGAAGGCTTCGGTTGCGGATTCCCTACAAAAATTCATCTGCCTTGGTCTGGGTAACCTGGAAGTATGCCGCCCACATGCAAATCATGGAATGCTTTTCTTTTTATAAAGATTATTGTACCATGATTTGTTTGGCACAGTCTGGATTTAGACGTGTGTGAATATACATATATTCATTTGGTAGTGCTCAAAACCATGGATAAAAACAAGACAGTAGCCACAGAATAAAGTGCCGAATCTTGGTTTACGGTTCCGACTCGTAAACCAATACCACATACTGAAGTATCACTCATGCTGATTGTGTGCTGCTTTCATCCCAAAAATGATACTCACACAGAGCAGTTGTTGGACTGATTTGGTATTCCTTCATTAATTTTCATAAAAATCATTTTGAATAGTCCTCTGATCATTTAAAAAAGGTTCAACTCTGGAAAGTCAGCATTTTATACTGCTTACATTTATGAATACATACATATGAATGTTGTATTACCTATCCAGGACGTAATATATAAAATGTAAGAAAATTTATAAAAATAATTTAACCATTCTAAAATGAATCAAATTGGAATCAGTATACTTTGTATTCGTTAACTCTGGGTCTCTGATTAAATCTGAATTAAGCGGTTGAGACAACCCTGTCCCAGCACCATTCGAAAGTACACCTCTAACCTCTGAAAAAAATGAATGTGAACTGTAAGGCAACAGAGTACAGTCTCCTTGACACTCTTTTGTTACGTCCCGATACCGTCAAACTGATTTGGCCAGCTGGGATTTGACTGTCATCCGCTTGGGAGCGTCTTATCGGAACCATGGATGATGGCCAAATCACAGATGATGGAAAAAAATGAACTGTTGACAAGTGGAACATAACAGTCCTCAAATTAGACGGGCATATCGCATGACACGGAGACGAATACCAGTTAGGCAAAATGACAGGTGAATTATAACAGAATAATAATAGATAAAAAGGGTGATTAGATGCATGGTAAAATTTGTTTTAATTACCTCAATCCATACATACAATACTTCCCATGCTGATAAAACCAATCTGTTTTCCAACAGCTTTAATAATGTCGTGAGCCAAAACAGTTAATTATAAATGACTACTCACGAGTAGCCCGTGTCTAATCTCGTGTATTACATAATATTTTGTGGTGTAAACAAAGAATATCCACACGTGGATAGAAACCGCTCGACGTGGATTTAATGCACCTTAGAGACAAACGGTAAAACTACTTCAACATCATAACGAACGGAACATATATACTTACGGTATCAATTTTTTATTCCATTAACCAGCTAATACACTCAAAACTTCTGAAACTGATTAGTTCAAGTTCAAACATGTTGAGCGTATCAACACGTCTTTGCTCAACCTTCTATCACGAAGTATTGCATAGTTGAGGATAGGGTTGTCTCAGCGGCTTAATTCAGATAGAATCAATCACCGACAGCAAATGAATACAAAGTGTGCCAGAGGGTAGTTGCTGTGAAAGCTGAGGATCTGAACCGCATCTGAGCAATTGGAAACCGACGCCTGCCGAAAGCCAACAAAACAGACCAGATCCTCAGTTTTCACAGCAACCATCCACTGACACACAATAGAAGTTGAATACAAACACTTCTCAAACAAGCAAAAACGAATTGCGCCACTCTTCAGCTTCAAAAGATAGAGGAAGCCTACCTTTTTGAGATGTTTCGATGGAACGCAGACCCACGGAATTTCGTGCTATGCTGGCTACATAAAACGCCCAAGGATGTGTTGGAAAGTATTGTTTGGATTGATCGTTTGTTTTACTGCATCATATTGTGTTTTTATGATTGGGCTATATAAGACTTTTGTTTTGTAAACCGGACAGAGGTAACTTGATTGGTTCAAGCATATATATAAACGCCTGTGATTCCCTTCCCAAATGTGATTTGCGTCCGGTATACTTAAAATATATCGAGAGCACTTCCTGAAGAAACGACGTTTGACGTGGTGGCAGCAGAAACTGGTGAGAAATTCCCAATGTTGGAGAGACTGAATATTTGACTGCAGATACATTCACTGGAGTATCTGGCTCTGGAGGAGACGGGGCGAGGGGCTGACAACTGGAGACTACAGCAAACACAGTATGCGGACTTTCGTCCTATCTCTAAAGTCACTGGGATTGCACCAATGCACTGACATATGTCGGGGTGAGGAGGCAGCGGAGGAGTATATGGGGACGCTTACCTCAACGGAGGATTATGGATTATGCAAAATCGCCACTGAAAATCGAACACAACTAACGGCTGATTGTCTGCATCTGATGGGAAGAAGCAACTGTCCTCCTTGAGGAAAAACACGCGATAACTGTAAAAAAACGTGAGTATTTTGCAGCAGTTTCATGAAGAATCAATTCCAGAACCTCCCGTTCAAGCAGCTGATCGCGTGAATGGTACACAACTACAGACCAAGCTGAAAGGCGTATTTTCAAAGATGAATGGAAAAGAAGTAACATTCTAACTAGATTCCGGTGCCTCCGTCAACATAATAGGGAGAAATTTCCTACCCGATACCACATTGGACCCTACCCAGACGAGGTTAGTTAAGTGAAACGGTGCCAACGTGAAGCCGAAAGGAGAAACCACCATTACACTGAAGAATCTAAAAAAACGGAGTCTCTCCTGCCGTGAGTTTTGTCGTGGTGGAGCCGGTTTATATTCCAATCCTTGGATACGAGTCCATTGAGCGACTTGGTTCGGTATCGTCTAACTATGATTCATTTGTTCATCAAGTATGTAAATATACTGAATAATACCTGAAAAAGTATGCCTCTATTTTCGATGGAAAACTGGGAAGGTTGCCAGGAATTGTCACACTTCATATAAACAATGCAGCCAAGCCCGTTGTTTCACCAACGCGGTGGATTCCTTTTGCAGTTCGAGAGGAATTTTCGCACGAAGTAAACTGGACGATAGATCAAGCTATCTGATCACGTCCGGCACCCCACTCGAACCATATCGTTGGAAAAGACTGCCATTCGGTTCGAAAGGACCAAGTGAAAATTTTCAGAAACAAACCCTCCAAGTGGTAGATGATTTGGCCGGTGTATTGTGCGTAGCGGACGAAATTCTGATTTTGGGTAAAGATGCAGATCAACACAACAGACGGTTTAAAGGCTTTTTACAGCGTTGTATGCGAGACGGAATCAAGCTGAAGCAACAAGCTTTTGTTAATCGGAAGTCAGCTTTCATGCTCACATCCTTACAAGCCAAGGGATCAAACCGGACCCGAAAAAGTAAAGTGATTGTAGAAATGCATCGCCCAACCGATGCGAAAGGCGTGTCACGGTTCAACGGAATGATAATCTATCTCAGCAGATTTCTACCAGAACTGGCGGAATTGATTCGGCCCATTTCGACGTTTGATACATAAAGGAGAACAGTGGCTTCGGACAAAAGAACAAAAGGCGGCTTTTGATTGCGTCTAACAACTCATTGTGGAAGCCCCAGTGCCGGCTTATTTCGATCCCAATGTACATCTGTGCATAAAATGTGACAGCGATAAACTTGGCTTAGGTGCCATGCTCCTGCAAAATGAGCGTCCATTGGATTGCCGAAGGAGGACACTAATGGCCTGTGAACAAAGATAAGCCCAAGTTGAGAAAGGAACACTAGAAATTGTGTATTGTGATTATAGATAAATCACTCCATCGAGCACCAAGGAGATTACAATCGATGCTAATACGTTTACAGAAATACAATTATGAGTTGCATTACAAACAAGGTAGACGAATGTTAGTGGCGGGACACTTTATCACGAGCCACACTGCCTGACAAAGGACGGGAACAAAAATTGGAATCTGTGAACTTTACATTAGCGGTGACGCAGCTGGAGATGTCACACAACGAAGTGCTACTACTGACGATCTGAGCATGCCAGAACTCAAATGAGTTATCACTCGAGGTTGGTCAGAAAACAAAAAACTCTCCGATGGACGTGTTGCTCCACTTTAAATTCCGAGATGAACTGACCGTTCAAGATGAAATGATTTATGGTGGTGAAAGGCGGTTAGTGCCGAAGGAGATTCAAAAAAACGTAATACGTTTGATCCGTTGCTCTCAAGTCGGTATCAATGGATATCTCAGTCGCGCCGGGGAGACATATTATTGGCCGGGTATGTCAGAACAGAGAAAACACGTGATTACCAAATGTGGAATTTGCGGGCAGTCTGATCAACGACAAAGAAAGGAACCGATGAATAGGCGTGCAATACCAAATAGACCATGGCAAATGGTAGCGCTGGATGTTTGTTATCACGGGAGAGACAATTACTGGATAACTGTCGATCACTACAATGACTTCTTTGAAGTCGATTTACATCGACTGAGATCATCGATAAATTGTGCATTCAGTTTGCACGACAGGGAATACCATTTCGGGTGATTTCCGATGATGGTCCCCAATTTCGTAGTACCGAATTCCAGCACCGCGTTACTAGCCCATATCACAGTCAGTCCAGGGGAAAAGCAGAAATCGCTGTCAAACAGGCAAATAAACTTATCAAGAAATGCGGCGCGGATGATAACGACCCACTGATGGCTCTGCTCGAGTTACGGAACATACCAATATGGGCCAATATAGGAACCAGCCCGAACTAACGTTTATTTGGCAGATGCACTTTCACGATTCTACCCATTTGCGACAGACTACACCATCAATAGTCATACAGTCAAGGTTAAAGAAACGCATGGCGCTACGGAAGAGGTATTAAGACTGTAAACCTCTGTGCTCACTCAGATCAGGAGACACGGTTTGGGTAAAACCCCTGGAACCAACGGAGAGGGTGTGGGTGAAGGGAGAATTAATATGGGGAGCAACAAAAAATCGTACCTAGTAAGCTCTAGTTAACGAGCAATACGGAAAAATAGAGTTCATTTAAGGAAAGGGGAAGAGAATGATGACGAAGAGAAAGAAAGAGAAGATCCAAATATTGTGCAGGAAGATGTTGAAATCAGTGCACAAGAACCACAGCGAGAAACACCACTGACGGATATAACAGTGCGATTCTCATCCCGAACACGAAGTGGACGAATATACCAATCAGGATCATAATGAAAACTGTCAAAGGAAGAAGGATGTGTTGTAAAGTGTTGTTTGGATTGATCGTTTGTTTTACTGCATCATATTGTGTTTTTATGATTGGGCTATATAAGACTTTTGTTTTGTAAACCGGACAGAGGTAACTTGATTGGTTCAAGCATATATATAAACGCCTGTGATTCCCTTCCCAAATGTGATTTGCGTCCGGTATACTTAAAATATATCGAGAGCACTTCCTGAAGAAACGACTTTTGACAGGAGAGGACAACAATTGAGACCTCGGGGAAGACGATTAAACGAACAACACTGCCAAATTTACAGCGAGTCCGGAAATGGCAGCCCAAATATTACAACCATTAGGAATTTTGGTTGCACTCAAGACAACGGGCTATCCTCTCAAGACCAAAGGATCAACTGCCAAAACGAAAATTCCTGAAATGTCTTATACAAATTTAGGTGCAGAGATTGTGACATATGCTACGTGGGACAAATCAGTAGAAAGCTCAAGACACGACAGCACGAACACGTNGTACTGCCGGTCAAAAGACACGAGGAAAAGTCAAAAATCCCAGTCCACTTGGATGCTGAGAATCACGTCTTCGAACTGGACAATATAAGGATAATCAGAAAAGGAACCAGAAAGTCAACACGGGGATTCATCGAAGCATGGCACTCCAGAACGGACAGGATTAATAAGCATATAGAACTGGAACTCATCTATCATTAGTTAGAACCAGTCCAAAACCAGTTCTAACCAGTTTGAGACCGGTTCAAAACCGGTTCGCGGTTGAACTAGGGAATCCAGTTAACCAATGAGAAAAAGAGGGTGGCCACCATGACAATAAAGCAGCCAATCAAATCACAGCATACGGTTGCTATTAACCAATAGATTCAAGGGACGCAAATAACCGATCGAAACCCTCAAGGAGAACTATATAAGCCTGATCCCACTAAGGAATGGCGTTTACCCGAAGTCGCACTGATGATGTTGCCTAGCTTGGCTGCGAATCGTCTGCCAACAACACTTACAACTCGGAGAATTCACCAACACCAGCATATTTGTATTGGAACATCTGTTACCTTCCCAGATCATGAATGTTTTGGAAGCTGATCGACCAGCCAAGGGAGTGGATCACTATTAAGAATTTCTTAACTCCGCGAATTCGGTACACACACACTGAGATTGCCGTCTACGATTTACTTGGATGATGTTTCCTAGTAAAATTCATCAACAATTTATTTAATTACATAGGGCCAATAGCAATAGACGTGCACGCAAGGTGTTATCCGGAAAAATACTCCCTTTTGGTTTTCATTCACTCGTCAAACTTGGAATTTAACTTGGAAATGTTATGTACTCGCACAAATAGTTTCACAAATAGTTTCTGGGCTAACCAACTTTACATATGTGTATATGGCATATATATGGATTTTTCCTGCCAAAGATAATGATATATGGTATTTTCGTAGTGTAAATGAAGTGTGAGCTGAAAAGCTAGGAAACAATGGACAGTTGTTTCAAACTGGTTGGGTCTTATCATTTAAATCTGTTAAGTTAAAATAAAAAGCGGTTTGATCGGCCGCTTGATGGTCACGTGTGTATAATGCTTACGTTCTATCTGTGAGGTCCCAGGTTCAATCCCCAGTCGAGTTGATGGATTCGCACTGCTGATTAGGCCCAACCAAGTCAAAACGGGTGTCTAGTATTTCCCAGTTTCTCATTCCAATCTTCATTTGCACGACGAGTTTACAATATACCACAATCCTCCACTATTATCATGCAGTATTATGCTATAAATTGTGATGTATTCACCTTTGGATGAATCATCACAAACGAGCCTGCTCATTACTGTGTTTATCTTACAATTTAGAGTAATGGTATATTCGGACAGTTGAGAAAAACTAAAGACCCACTGGTACTAAAGGATCTCAACAATTATCCTAAGTTCCGTACAAGGTTGGCTGCTGCGCGAGCATATGTCCGTCTTTTTCTTGCATTTATAAACGACCTGCCACATGTCCTTGGGCCTAATACACTACTATTTGCGGACAACGCTAAGATCTGGAGAACTGTAACACATCGAGAGGATCATATAGCACTAAAAAAGATCCATGCAGCTCGCCAATGGTCAGCCACCAATGACATCGAGTTCAACGTTTCCAAATGCAGAGTTATTTCCATGAGGCACAATACTCGTTCCTCCTATATTCTGAGGAACCAAATACTACCGCATGCCAGTGAATAAAGGGATCTGAGAGTTGTGGTACCGGAGAATGTAGGATATTTCCATGCACTGTGCCAGAGCATTATCCAAGGCTCTAAAGCAAGTTGGACTACTCAGACGTGTTTTCGGGCAGTCCGAAAGAGCACTGTTCCCACGCTTGCTATCAGCGTTCGTTTGGCCACACACGGAGTACGCTGTTCAAGTATGGAATCCATGGTTGAACCGCGACAGGAAGGCTCTAGAAAGGCACATAGGTTGGCAAAAAATTGATAAAAGGTTTGCATAAAAAAAGATACTCCAAAAGACCTCAAATATTTGGATTCTACTCATCTCAATACCGCTGACTTCGGGGGACCTAATCTTGACCTACCACATATTGCATGAACCCAACCACACTTGCCGTTCTTTGCTGACTTTATCTCAAAATGATCACATCAGGGGACATCAAAAAAGGTGAAGACCCAGAACAGCCACCTTGATTGCCGGCATCACTCGTTTGCCGTCAGAGTGTGCAGCGTATGGAATTCTCTTCCATCCGATGTGGTGTGTGCTCCAATTTAAATCGCAACTTGATGAAGTATTGGAATACTTAACATTTCAATACCCGTGAGTGATTATGCATATTGTTATTATTCAATATTTGTAACGTTATTAAAAAGATTCTGTAAAAATCCTATGGGTCATAATAGGCTTTAGATTTGTTAAATCGCCCATAATAGAACTTTGACTGATTCATGGACGATGATGTGTAAAATTTCCAGTTCCCCAAAACCTGTACCGATTTTCTGCGACGGATCCAATGCAGCACTATTACATCAAGCTCTCACTGAAAGAGTCACAGTTATAAGTTATCCTGAAGAACTGAATCGGAATTTATTCAAAAATGCTCTTGCGCTTTAAGTGTTGTCACCAACAAATGCCAACGTTTTGAATCAATCAAAGAAAAATGAGTGGAATAAAATATCAGCTACTACAGATCTCACGAAACATGCTAGTGAGATCCCAATCATTCATTTTCTTCTCTGAAATTGGATAGGAAGTTGCTTGAAATGTTTGCACTGATACCCAAATTGTGCTGTTCCACTGGAACACTACTGGATCTGGAGGAATAATTCCTTATTCCAAATATCAGATCTGCTTCCGCGTTTGTTACTAGAATTGGGGAATCCACTCAGGTTGGCAGGTGCTATAACCTCCATGTGAGTAAACCACTGAAAAAGACGTTAGTCATCACACGACATTGGGAGCGGTAAAATTAACTGAGGGAAAACCGAGATATCATTCTTTCGAGGCCAGATAAAGGAATCGGAAGAGATCATCCTACATCAGCAAAATGAACAGCGTGCTTAGTGACGCCAGGATATTTAGCAAAATAACTAGAAAGCAGGAAATTCACTTCTCAAAACAGAAGAATGCAATGGACACTGGCACATTTGAACAAATCCGACTAACTGGTACAAGAATCCCAAATGAGTAAAGATGGAGCACCTCTCAGACTGATCCTAGAAGTGTTTAACTCTCCTTCTCACTTTAAGGCTAAATGGCTCGTAACGATCCTCTAACTCATTAAAGCACAACTTGCCGATAACACATTGAAAGATTCCTGATTTGATGGCTAGAAGTAAAAACTCAAAAGGAAACTGCTTACTCTTGATACCACTAGTTGTCAGTTCTCACTTATTAGGTGTTCCCATTACTGAATCCGTTGAATACTACATTAGACGGGACGATTCAAGTCACCATCCACGGGAATGCATCGTAGGATAACCAGTATAGCCAACTCAAAAGCTATGATTGGTAGGGAAAAGAAACCCGCTACAAAACACAGTAACCAGGACGCGGAGGATACGCCCAGGTGATATCATTGAGAGTGAACTGAAATTTATTTTGTTCCTTCAGAACACATACCCAGAACTTATCGTGGAAAAAGTTTTTGCGACGTCGACTGTTGTGGTCACTACCCTTGGGAAGAAATCTGTGTACGTACCGCTACTGTTTTAGGGCGACATAAATACCGAGATTTGAACATGTAAACTGACTATAGCTGTGGAAAAAACATTTATTGCAGCAAATATGCCATTTTCTCCTAGGAATACTTGCGCTTTCTTCTCAAAGACGAATGGCCTACTTCTGCAGTCTACTTTTGTGTGTAATCAGTAGAGTAAGAGCGAATTTTTATCTGAACCAGTCCACAAGAACCACCCAGCTTGGATGAATAGCGGGTTGACTAGGAACGAAAAAAGTTCAATCCTTTCATACATAGTTGAGTCAACTCACGCAATTACTGCGCTCAAGAGACATCTCCTCCTCTGATTTAGTTCGCAGTCATCGATCTAAGGGGATTAGAACTTGCATTTTGGTCACAGCGGAAGTGATCGAAATTCGCATGAATAGTCCACCATCTTTCCTCAAAAATCAATTCGTAAGAACCTCAGTCTCCCATTGTCCTCACGATACACGTCTACATGACACAGTCATCCCTCCATCTAACCCTAATGACCGGAGTCAATGCGTACGTGCGGTGATCCGGTCATGGAACTGGAATGTGATTACTTTTTTTCTCTCCTTCATTCTGCAATTGATTTTTGTCCAACCAAAAAAATTGTATTACACTGTGGATGAATCACCAAAGTGTGTTTCTTACACTTTTTGATAATATGCTCGCACGACAGATAAGTTAGGTTGTCACCGTAGGCCACTAGCGGTTAGGGTCAATTAGTCAAGTAGGCCATTCATCACGATTTATTATTAAATCATTGTTAAACTACTCATGAGTAACTAAATACGGAATTGAGAAAACGAGTCGGTGAGCGAACAATTGTTTTCGGATATTCCTAGTCATGCTCTTACATATCATACAGTGAAAAAAATTTATTACATAACGATAGCCATTGGCTCATTTCAAGGTCAATATTCGGAGGTAGGCAGTGATGGGTGTGTGTATGTTTGTGTGTGTGTGTGTATGTGTGTGTGTGTGGATGGGTGGGTCGGAGGGAGTTTAATGTGACCTTTGACCACTTGGGTCAAGTGACACGTCATGTTCCGTCTTGGTTTTCACACACGGCCAAGGCAATTGGAGTGCCTGCACCAAACGCTTTTGGGCACACAGATCGGGGCCTAGCAAGCGAATGGCGATCGCCTCGGCCATAGCTAGTGTCCTATACGGAATTAGAAAGTATTGGTATGCAGCGTTGTGGGTTACATTTTCATCCATCGTTTTGGAATCATTTGCTGCAGCGATTAAAACGAAGAAAAAAAGACCAAAAGCGATCAATCAGGGACGATAAAAGCCTGCGTATAGGTGTTTTAACGAAAGGAAATCAGTCAAATGTCAGATGCCCATAAGAGAATACAAAAGAATAGGCGAGATCCTTATAGTTTCAATGCTCAACGAGAATGATTGTTGATGACAGAAATAGTGATTCGTATCAGTCTGTAGATAAAGACAATATGAAATCAGTTCTCTCATCAGGGTTTCTTGCTGATATCCAGAATTTCCTCTTTTCGTGAAATGGACTTCGGATTTCCGATATAAATAACACTGAAGAGTTGAGAAATTGGCAGCGGACAATAAAATAAAGATAATCCCATATTCGTTTCTCAACTCTTCTGCTAATTCATTTATTGTATTGGAATGAATGGTATTTTTTAATTATCCCCAGTGATTTATTCGATACAATTTACTCTCGTTTCAAAGTTATTTCTTAAGAGTAGCCTTAAAAGGACTTGTGTGATAGGAATTTTAAGCAATTAAGTCCCGCAAGAGGATAAGTCAGCGTTATTTATGAATCTCTAGGGATTGGCGAGGAGCTCATTTCCCGGTACTCCCCACGGTTTGTTTGAGAGAATGCCCTTTTCATATGCAAAGCATAATGCTTCCTAGAAGTAGAAAGCGTTCAAATAAATTTTTTTTTTTGATTTTTAATTTCGCACATACACACGCCGATCTTACCAACGAACGTTTTGCAATTGCTTCATAGGCGCGAATTCGTTATAAATCTCGATCTGGCATGTGCTTATTATGAGATACCAGTTTATTTACAAACCTTTTGTTCTCCTAACTGCTTCTTGGAAACACCTCACAGTATTTAGCGGTCTTAGCCTGCAGAAACAAGGAAGATATAGGTGCAATTGAAATAGCATAAGAAAACTGTTCATGGTACAAAATGCCGGTCATGTAAAAGTTGATGGTCTGTTACAAAATGATACGGGAGGACGTTGACTAAGGCGTGGATGAACAGGGAACTTAAAGTTCAGAAATAAAGACAACGACCCAATTATGAATTCAAACCTATCTCTCTATCTATTACTTGCAATGAGCGTCAAGCTGGAAGGGGATTCAGAGCTGGAATGTGAGGGGTATCTAATTAGGTCAGCATCTCTGAGCAGCGGTGAACTGTTGTATTTCCCTCCAGGCTGATGGTAAACGAGATCTATAAACCCCGACGAGACAGCACACAAAGTGTTAAGACAACTAGTTCTTAGTGAGCAAGCCTGACAGGCTTCATCCACCCATGGCTATAAAATAAATCTGTCCCAATAACAGGGGTAAATAAATATATTCCAAATTGGTTAAACATTGAGATTTTATAGAGCCATTGGCGACCAAGCAACAACCCACTGTTTCCACTCAGTCAAAAACCTATTATGTGCAGGCTTAAAAGGACACTCTGATGCAAAAGGTCGGGTGACGATGAAAATGTCTTCCGCATCAAACTCCTATAAAGATGAGTGGTTATACTGGAATGAACTTTCAGTGTACCACTAGGCACGGGAAGTCAAAACCAGGGAATTGGACTTACCTCCCGAACTGCAAGTGAATTTTCGTTCAGCTTTGTACTTTTCACAGGTAGTGTATGCGAAAAGAAATGTATAATTTGCAACGATCCTCCGCGGCCCATTTCTCGTAGAATGGAGTTTTTTAGGAAGTGTCATGGGGAGAATCGTCATAAAGTAAACTTTTTAAGGTTGTTATTTAGAAAGAATATAATATTTATTACATGACTTGAATCAAGTTTTAAATGAAGACAAATCGAATGAGGATTTTTCTCAGATCGCTCCTATCACACTATCTTCAACGACTATCAGTTTTATCCTTATTCAGATTATTTGAATAAACCAATTTAATTGAGCCTAAAAATGGACGTACGCGATTTACCAGCGTTCCCATTGATATGATTTCGGATGAATTTTAAAAGTAGAACGCTTCATTCACTGCTAATTGCTTCTCATGGATTCTGTCTATAGTAGCTTTTGGATGTTTCAAAAAAAGTATTGCATTTCTGAGTATCGAGAATCAGCGAAGTTTAATTACGGATGATGCTTCACAAATTTTAACTTCTGCTCTCCCCTTCGTTTGTACTTTCAGCAGCAACAGTTGATTTTTTTAGAAGGGATCTTGAAAGTGGAGAGGTGCATTAGGTTAATTGAATTGCAATACGTACTTCAAACGCAGAACGATTCTGTTATAGATGCATCCAGAACTGGAGAACACAATACTAAAGTATGCGTGTAAATGGAGCTAACCATTGTCTCGTCTAGTAAAAAAGATTGCGATCTACAAATCTAGCTGCAAGCGGTTGTCAACATCGCGACAGATGTGTTTTCTTTTCGAATAGACCAGTTTCAAAGACAGTATCGAGTGCGGGAGAAGGGTTGAGTGGAGCACGGTTGCCATCGTAAATCAATCGGTGCATTAGAGAAGATCAAATCCACTTAGGAAAATAAGCTTAACCGCATCCATCTTTAGCGGTTCAAAAAACATTGCCGATAGCCTCCATCTACCCATCAAAGTACACGTTGATCTTCGATACTGTCCCCGGGATAGCAATACATCATCGATCAACGTATGTGACGCTCACGAACGAGCGTGGTGCGGAACACTGATCAGTTTTTCACGTGCATTTTAACTGGACTTCAATTACAAGAGACAGAATGATATGTAGTTACCAACAGTCGAGCTTTCCCGACGGACGGATAGACAGACAGACAGACAGACAGACAGAAGAAGTTTGGGTACAAAAAGGGGGCTATTTTTGAAGTCTTTGGAAATTCCAACCAGAATACTTGGGGTTGATTTCTACAAGCAAGACATGATCTGAAAATGGGGACAAACACGTGTTTCCTCACGAGGATACTTACAATGCTGTTTCGCATGTGTCGGGCATTTGATGAATGCCAAATAGCAAGCATGCTTGCTGAAAGGGGAAAGGGGGTGGAGCAGTATCTGTGTGTGTGTGGGGTCGGGAGTGGTGAGTGATGGCGAAGAACTTACAAACAATACTGCTTTGAATTGGCAAAATATGTTCACTTGTGGCATCTGGTAAGGGTGTATCTAATGTACCCATCCGTTTATCAGTAGACTGTCCTATTCTATTCGGATAAAACTACCACAACTTAGGGTAACCGGGTATGTAATATTTATAATCCATCGGATGAGAAAGCCACAACGTATCGTATCACAAGATAATCTATCTTTGACAAACAAAATGATATCACACTCCAAATTAGTTTGTTCTTTAGCCTGTCGGTGGGAAGGAATATGCCGACCAGAACAGTCACTATATATCATATAAGGGTCGCAAGTTTTCACTTTTACCCTCCACTCAAGGAGTTCTTCGAAGTGCTATTCTCTCTCCCTTCTTGTTCACAACCTATATCTCTTCAATTTCGTGTACGGCATGAATTTTTCGAATTCCTCCGTGTACCCCAAACTTATGCAGAATATTTCACTGCTCACCGACTGGTTTACACAACACAATATTAGAATGAATCTTTCCAAGTGTAATGATGTTTTATTTTCTTTGCTGAATGGTGATCAATACACTGATGTGATGAACTCTTGTCAGCATGTCATTATCAATGGTCAACAAGTTTCCAGAGTATGCTCCGCCAAATATCTTGGGGTCACCATTTCCTGCAATATTTCTTGGTCTCCTCATGTCGTCGAGACATTTCACAAAGCCAGAAAACTCAACTTTCACATTATTCGTTTGAAAATGCTATCTACCCCAACTCACTTAATAAAACGTTTGTCTTCTCTTGTAACCTTCCCCACTGGCTGCATGCATCCCCTGTCGTTTTTCCGGGTCTTTTAATCAAAGAATTCAAACTCATACATATATCCACCAAACACGTATATCGATACAGTGGTATATTTCGCGAGCACGTTGTGCAGTTTATTATTTTACAGCATTTTAGGGCTTGCTAGAAACTTTCCGCCCGAATACTACTAGACCGATCTCACCCACTGTACTCCCACCTTAGTCAATGTATCTCTACATCTAGCACTCGCTCCAAGTATAAGAATACAACAGCACGCATCACAACATACAAGTCTTCCATAATACCGTATTTGGCACGGCTTCTTACCAACGCCGATCTTGTTGTTGAGACACTTAAACGAAATCTTTGTTAAATTTCCCTTATTTGTTTTTATATGTAGTGTATCCTCATCCTGTTTTTACCATGCCATTTCCAAAGAAGAGTGATTGTGTAGTAGCTGAATGTTCATCCCCTATGGGGCGAATTAAAGCCGCTGCTTAATTTAACTTGACTTGTCAGTTACAACATTCTAATCTTGTCTGAACAGTTTGTCCTTTATTGTCAAAGGATTGAAAATCGATTATGGTAACCCAGGGGGGGGGATGAATTCGTTTTCACGAAACTTCAAAGAAAAACCACGGGGAATAAAATGAGAACAAGAAAAAAATAAATGCTGCCTAAGCGATGAGCGTACAAGCAGAACACCGCCACTCAACTAACACTTAAGATTTCACCTCGGTTGGTGATGAAAAATGCTTGCAAGCAAATTGCCAAGGTATGTGAACAAGTGAAAATGAATTTTTCCTCCTTGGTTCGAAGGAGACCCTCCAGTTGACATCATGTTCATACACAATCCTCAGTTCGTTCAGTCACCCATACACCCAGGATGCATTAAGCATGCATTAGGTTTTGCACTCTCGTTAAAGCTCACCATTAATGCAGATCCACTCTCCACGTGAAGATAAAGTCTGATAAGTCCACATCAATAATAACTTATTCCACACCACTACTCACAAGTAGATTTGAGGTGAATGTCAACTATTTTAGTGGACCCTTTTAGGTAAAAAGTTGAAACCACTAACAACGACACATGATACCTGAATCAGAGAAGTTTAGGAAACATGAATCTATGTATAGCTCATGGTATAACGGTTGAACTCGCCATAGCAACCAGCCAAAAGAAACTCACAACCCCCAAAGACAGCAGACTCAATACCATAAATGTATTTATTGACTGATTTATCACAACAAATCCAACGGACTAGACCGTGTGGCTATCGAAAGCACATTAGTCGTAACTGAACCAAACCAATCGGACTTCAAATTCTCACTTGTTTGATATTCCTGATCACGTCGCTCATTGGTTCTACCCGCATCGTTCCTGTTGGCCGTCAGAAAGTTGTATCAAACGAGTTTGTGGTCTAAGCGATCAGTATTTCCGTATTCTTCTAATCAATCTCTCCACTTTGTTACTTTTTACACAGGTTATAGTGCATTTGTGTCTCCAAACAGAATAACATAACTGAATTATAATTTTACTAATTATTGCAACCAACAGCAGAAGAATGTCACCTGCAGGGAAAATTGACAGGATTGTATATTTGCTGACTTTAGTCCATGGCAGAGGATACTAAGTACAAAAGGTTTCTCATTTGGACGAGTGACACAGAATGACAAGGAAAAAGTTGACATGGTGATGCGGGATATGTGTAATTAACTGTCATTGGAAAAATTACAGACTGAGTGAAAAGTAAGGAGAGGAAATTGCCCTTTATCTTTTCCAGACATTACACTAAGGAAATGCTGAGGAGATGAACCAAGTTTGCGGTGGGAAAACGGCAAGAAAATTATCTACTGTACCAGATTCTACAATTTCACAGGCATTGGGAAAAAATAAATGGCCTCATTCCAAGTGCACATGGAAAGCATGCCCCAACCAATTAGCCTGGACAATCCGGTTGTCATGGTTATGAATTGATCACATGGAGGATGCCCTAATTGCAGGGACGAAAATATTTTGTTGTTCAGTTCTTCCGTTCTTGTTCACCTTTTCCACCTTCCTGGTGCACATCATCTTTGATAGAACGGCAGCTAATAAGGTGCACACTAATATTTACTTTCTTAGCTGAAAACACCTTTTCTCCCTTGGAAATTTCAATTTTGTTCATCGTTCCCCAACGTAGGTCCAATTCCTATCCATCTTGCGTAAACGAGGAGGATTGATAGCCATCAACTAGGCTGACTTCATTGTATTTGATCACAACATTGAANTACAGGCATTGTTATTAGAAAATTCTTTGTTTGACTGTTGTTCTCCTGAGGAGTGCATGTGTAGACTTGGGGGAAAAGATTGAATGATGGGTTCGGAAAATTGATAAAATTCGTTCACCAGTATCACGATAACAAGACAGACGGATGACTTCTTGCTCGAATTGGTGATAACCTGTGACACTCGACCATATATTTGTTTCCTTTTTTCATTCAATTTTCCTTCCTCTTACTGAATGTACACCGATACAACTTTCAGGACGGGGGAAGCGGAAGGACTTGATTGAATCGTCCCATTAGACCACCAACACAAATCCGGGATAGACATGAAACCGGAAACAGGGTGTGATATTTGTTTTTCAAGTTTATTTCCCCTGCATGCACATCGACCAACCGCTTTTATTCTAGGCCTAAAATTTTCGATGTTTTAGCCACAAAAGACAAAAGCAAGTCTTGTTTACCACACCGTGTTCTACTTGAACCCTCTCCCGAGGTCCGAGTCCAGGTCATACACCTTGTTCACCGCACGTGTGAGCTGAGGTCGATGTTTGTGTGCTCTTTGCGAGATTGACAAAACACGAAGGACGGGAATGACATGACCGAGATGAAAACTGTTTGGTTGTCTCTCTCTCTCTGTGTGAAGCTTGTGACTAAAATTACTGCCGGAATGGGACGATTTCGGAACTCATTTTATCCTAGGGTGGTGGTGGCGCAGTGGTTTAGTCGCCGTCACCGTCGTGCTTTAAACCCTATGGTCAGAGATTCGAGCCCCGCAACAGCGACCCAACTTTGGTGATAGGCAGCCTTGCTGTCGCCCGGTACTATACCACGCCTCGGCTAGCGGAGCTTTATGTGGTTCACCACTCCAAGCCCCGGGGTTTAAATTGCCAGTTACCATCACTGAACAGCAGGTCTTCGTGAATGTGGGTTTCGCCCCGACTGCTGTTCATCACACACAGATGTGTAATAAAAAAACTGTCCCATTTCGTGACTTTCTCCCTACACAGACTGAATACTTCCGTTATTTTATCAAAGGTATATTTGATATCTAACATTCGATACAAGTTCACCAAAGTAAAGGGAAGATGCAATCGAAATTATAAATAGTGTGAATGGGTGGGTGATGAAGGAAAAAAGATGTTGTAAAGAAGTCTGCAACGAAGTTGGAGGGAAGGAAGCAATGTTTTCGAATGTCATATCAAAATGCATCAGGAGTTCATATATCTTTTTGCCTTTTTTAACACTAATTTTTTGATTCAGAAAATAATATCAATCAAATCTTTTTCGTTTTTTGATTAAGAGTTTTTAAAATCCATTTTCTGGAACCAGGTTGCTACTGATCACAAGGTCACATGAGAAGACAGAAATAGTGTACGGAGTGATTAAAAAGCGTACTGAAAGGCTGTCTGCACCAGGTTGGGTCTCATCAGCAATGTGAATCGATTGGCCCAACTAGGGCTCGAACCAGGGAACTCACATATAGAGCACAAGCATACTACCATTTCGATCATCGGACAGCTGATTAAACCGCTTTTCAATATGCGTATGTACAATATCTTTGGAAACTTGCTACGGACATCATAATTCGCTCACTTAAACATCATCCTCCAGGGCTATGACTTTGTTGGGAGCATTCAAAATCTGGATGCTGGTCACATGCGAAATAAAGAAGTTAGACAGCACTGGTAGCTCTCAAAAGCACTATATTCGAGTTGATATTAAGGCAACCTCAAATGCTTTTGTACCACTGTCTAACGAAATATCAATTCACGAGAGACTGACTCATGGGCGACCGGGTTCGAGTGGTTCAGATCACCAGTTCGATCTTTGCCACCATCATCCACCTTCTCTGGTTGCCTACTTTCTCTGACAGCGAATCCATCAACGCACTCTTCTCCATCGAATTTAAGTGTCATTATATATCGGCTAAATAAAAAAGCGATTATTATAGAAACGCTTTGGTCATCTATCCGGAAAAGAAAAGTACAAATAACTTTAGCGGTCCCTATTTCGTGCCTATTGCGAACTTACATTGTAATAAACAAACAACACACCTAAGATTGGGTCAGATAAACAAGAAGTGACATAGGTTAAAGAAGCTGTCATGTTTATACGAATTGGAGCGCATCGATTTCTTTGGTGTGATTTTCTCCGAGTAAGTTTATTTATTATCAGCCAAAAGAAAACAGACCATCTTCATAAACCCCCCTTAAAAAATCAATACAAAAAGATGTTTATTGGAACCGCTGAATGACTCTTTTTTGGTTGACTAACAATTTTGAAGACCAGGGACTGTTGATACACTGAAACCGGTCATGCGAGGTGAACATCACCATTGGGGATGACGAATTGGTCCGTTTACAAAACTTAGTCAACTTGGAAGGCACTGTTTAACTCTTTGAACTAAAATATGGAAGTTAGAAATATCGGTTTACATGGTCTAGAGCAATCAAAATTGTTGTGTCCCGTAGGAGCAAATAAATAAATAAATGAGCAATGAATTAAGCAGTTATTCTATTTTCAGTATGGAAATGTAAACGTAAAAGTGATCATTGGAACATGATCAGAAATATATAGGATTTGAGGCCAGAAGGTGACTAACGCCAAGAATATTAACAAGGCAGTTCGATCACCAAAGAAAGGACAAAATGTGAAGTCATTTTCACATTTAAAGCTGCTCTTTTTGAGTCGTTTGTGTCTCGGCATATTTGAGAGTCCTAGCTAGGGTTGTTTGTGGTGTACATGATCTTGAACGTGTCACTCAGCTTGATGAATCGCTTTGTTTAGACAAGTTGTTTTTGGCACCAGAGGAAGTGAGCTTCCCGCGTTATACTTCTTTCGGTTATTTTCTGAGTGTAAGATAGTGACTACTTGAGTTGTAGCACACACGTGTACGGATGGAACAAAAACGTGACCGGGTTTATTGCGAAATATTGCTCACAGTAAAAACAAAGTGCACATTATTGTTTAAGGTGGAACATTAAGTAAGTATATTCCGCACTTAATAGGTCTGTATCGCTCCGCTAAATAAACCAAAAAGATAAATCTTTGCCTATCTACACTGGCGATCCTTTGATAGAATATTTGCTTTGCTCAAGCAAAATTTGAACGTTGAAGCCATAACCCTTAACGCAAGATAGTTTTTGGTTAAGAAACGAGAAATACGTGGTAATCAACACCCAGAGGGGTAAGATTATGTTTGATACGCTGTTTGCAGACCCATTAGAGAAGAAATATTGGCGATTATAAGTTGTGATCAGTCAACGGAGGACTAACAGAAGTGATATATCTATTTCAGTTTGTGCAGAAACTATTTATGCTATATAAAACACTTCTTGTACGGCAGGACGAAAGCAAACAACTATGCTTATTCAACACTATAACCGACAAATTATGCAAAAGGCTTAATCCACATAACGAACTATGAATGTGTCATGGATGAGCACGTACCAAATACGTGCATATTGATACGGAGAAGAGTAAACAGTGTACAGGATGAAGAAGAGACACGGGTCAAGGTTTAAAAGCATGAGATGGAGGCTGAGACGGAAGTAGTTGCAATATGTGAAAATTAAAATCTATTTAACCGAGAGCATTGCGAAGCAAAAAGTAATAAACTTATCACGAAATATATCATATGTTTGTTTGAGTAAGTAACATTGGCTTTGTGTGTGAAAGCTAAGGCTGTTTCAGACTTCTCTTTGGTTTGAAAAATATCAAACGGTTGAGAAAATAAAGGTAGATAAGTGCAAGTATGACAAATAAGTTTTTGATACAATTGTAAACTGAATATGGAATAAGAAATCTCAAGGTGATGTAAATAAAATAGTCCAATGCACAAATTTACTAGTCTACCGATAGCACAAGATTTAGCTAACCAGTGGTATTCGTATCTGTTACATAGTCGCGGTGAAACGGGCGAGACGAGTCTCGGAAATCGCTTTCCAGAAGTTTTGCTCACTCAAAGTAGGATTAAAAAACAATTTTCATCTGTAAAAGTCATGCTTAATGTCGATCGCTATATTATTCATTGCGGTTTGATTCACTACATGGAAAACCTTTGGTAGTTTCCAGAGAATCTCAAAAGTTTTCTCTAAATACATTATTGACAATCAGCGTAAATGGTGTCAGCGTTTTTTACTGTCAAAAAGCAAAGGTCAAAACTGACATCATTAGGCTGCGGATAGAATAAAAACAAAACAATGGGAGGCAACCGATAGAATCCCAATCTCCCAAAACGTCAAAATAGTCGACTTTCTGAATGAAAAATAGAGGAGTCCGAGAATAAAAAAGCAAGAAAGAGGTTTCAATTGAACAATGATAGAAGCTTGTTTTACTTTTAATTCAGTAGCACAAAAATAGTAGTATATTCGTGTTAGTTTATCCGAAGCAGTGGGATGATTTGTGCAGATATTTTGGAATGATGATTCACTTTATGTGGGAGATTCCCAATGATAACAAAATGTCAGGTTCAGTGTTTAAATGCCCTTGCAATACAATACATACCAGTGAGAGGATCTGTTTACCTTTATTGTAGTGTGAGAGAATATGAGCTCCGATTTTTAACTGCTTCATTAACAAAGGTCATCAGGTGAAGACAACGGGGTTTCCAAATCATCTACGGAGTGATTTCCCATCGCACATGGATATCGATGCACCTTCGCACACGCGCACACACCTATACAACGCTGATATTGTGTAGTCATCACCCACACGATCGGCTATCTTTTTTCCACACCTGACCGAGGCTCGGTACAAAAGCAATTAGCCGGTACAGTCCAATTACTTCGAACAAAAAGAATCGATCACGTGAACAATATATCTCACCATGTGTGATCTGAGATTAGGGCAACGGAACTTTTTTTTCGTGTATCCCATCAAACACCCGAGAAAATCGTGATATGGGAACGTGCGAAAAGCCACTAACCGGTCATATCCGCTACCTAGGTTGGTGAGTGAATCACTGGAAATAACGGTTTGCATTCAAACGTGTTTTTTCAAAATGTCAAGACCAAAAGCTGGACCGAGAAATGGCAAAACTGAACTAATTGGCGGTGGTGACCAGCAGTGTGGAAATCCAAATAGCGGAATACCATCCAGTTCTGCCTTATTTTCATTGATCTTTAAGGAATTTCACAGGATATTTAGTAATATGTACATTGGTACATTCAACTTATTGACGGAGTTATTCTAACATTACTATTTGATGACTATTTATGAAGTTAGAGCTGATTGTACGTGGTAAATTGTATTTTCGTATCCAAGTGTGAAATCCCCAGGGCAACACATTTTTCTATGATGGCGACGTGATGAAATCCTGTTGTGTCACGCGAACCGTTCACCACTCAATAATGTTCACTGAAGAATCATTCCCGAAACGGCTTTAAACTGACATAGGAAATCATTAAACTCAACTGAAAACCAACAGAATGTTTGTCTTAGCAATTATATCAAATAACCTTCGCTCATGTGAGAGAATAGTTGGTGATGTCTCAGGACTGTATCTCATTGAAAGTACCGGAAAATACGAGAAGTTGCTTCAATTCAGAAAGCTTCATTTGATTTTGATACTGGCAACTAAGTAGTGCCCCGTTGGTTAATGGACTTGTTTTCAGAAGTCATCAAATTTTGAATTTCCCAATCAAGTTGACAGGAAGATCACCTTCATCCATCTCCAGTCGGGTAAGAATCAATATTTTGTTTTATTGTGCTGAGACTATAATTATCCACATTCACATTTTGTGGATTCCATTTCTACAGTGGACTAAGTTAATAAAACTTTGCATTACTCAAGACAATCCCCACATGTGTGATCTCAAAATTCTCCACTTCTATTCAACTCAGTTCGTCATGTGTAGTGCTCAGCAATTGGCCGATGAACGTTTTAATTGTTTTGACATCAGCTAAATGCAACGAAATTTGGCGACTGTTCTACCTTTCTCATCCCGCTTGACTGTTGTAGTCTGACGATGCCCTTATCAATGGAAGCGGACCGGAGGGGGGGAAGGGATATCTGTTCAAGCCTCGGTGAATTATTTTGTGCAGTTGTCATACCCCAAAGTTTATTTCAACACCTACCTCAAACTATCAGAGGTAAGGAAAATGTTGATCCAGAAACGAATATAAAATAAACCTCAATTTAACCTACTAATTTTCTGTTTATTCATCGGTTCCCAAAACTCCGTCAGTTCACGTATGCAAGTAATTCTGCTCGCTTTACGAGCTGCATCGTTTCTGAAGAGGCCATCTGCATTCAAACAGCCTTATTTCCTTTGATAATTCAGTAACGTTAAAAGTGTAAACGGACGGAAGATTCAATTAAGTGACGCAAATGTTCACTCTATTACAGCAAGTTGGAGTGTGCCTTGAGATTATCGCGAAAAAAGATGTATGAAGTAGCTATCACCAAAAGTGACACTCTCTTGCTCTGAATGCAACATGGAGGAACTGAACAGCGTGGCTTATACGGTATTTAAATGAATCTACTCTCATTGCAACTATCTGACATAAAAATTCACCCTTTCACTTTCTTAGAATTTTTCACATATTTGAAGCGAAGTAGAGCACGAATAACATAGTTGTTATTTGCTACCAGTTACCTTTCTGAAAACGTACATCAACTAGGTTTTGACAGTTAGCTCCCGATGTGTTTGGTCTGTTTATTTCCGCTAAAACAATCCACAAACTTTGGAGGGTTACACAATTAACAACGATTGCTCAAACCACTATCTGTGTGTGTGTGAAGTTGATGAAAGCAAGTATGTTAAGTCAAACGACTGCCCGAGTTAATTTCCATGCAATAATTTAATTTACATACAAATAATCAATGACTATACTTGGTGTCGTTGCTCACATTGTAAATTCGATAAAAGTTGCTTCAGACCTATTTACACACTTTATTCTTTTGCATTTTATGAGTCGATTTCGGTGATCTGCAACTTTATAATTTGTCCCTTTCCGCCAGTTTATCTTCAGGTCGCACCAGTTCACTATTCTTCAGTGTCATGATTGCATCTCGAAATTAACAGTATCCCCTTGTTCTGCCTGAGAACTTGCATACGATTGAATAGTTGATCCTCAGTATCTTGATCTTGACGACAACCGCTCACTTTGAGATAAACTTAAAGAGTGTTTTGTGGTCATAGGGATTTGTAGTGCTATTGCCTGCATGTTCCCTGTAGTCTCACAACAATTTCGCGTTGCCAAGTTTTGAATCATGATCTATCTCACCTTGTTGTGGGTTAGTTAGCCTTTGCACAATGCTAGGTCTGCGCAGTGTTTTTTTAGTGCCAATGAATTTCACAACGGTTTTTGGTTTGATTGCAGTTTTTCTAGGTGCGTACCGGTTATTACCATTATTAGGACGAATTTAAACACTAAATGAGTCATGCTACTCCCAACCATGGCAGCAAATTTTTTACCGCATTCTTTCTTCTCCTAGTGATAACTGGGTACAAAAAAGAGGATGTCCCTTGTTAGCTTAGCAGTGAAAACAGGGATTATCCGCCTAACTTTTTTTTATGCAACAATTTTGAGGTCAATCATTTATTTATTGACAACATGGACTGCGTTGTGAAGTACTTTTCAAATGAGAAAATGAATAAAGGCTTGGCAGATCATGTTGAAAGCTGTGAATTCAAAATTTTGTCTTGAAATGTTTATAATATGCAGTAGTGTTCATCATGGATTACCTGCATCTAATCCGATGAGGTAATTTTACATCAAACTTTTGCACCCATGCTACTGTTTGTACCATTATGTTTATGCTTAACTGTCTTCAGGAAAAGTCAAACAAACTCGTGTATTACGACCTTGACCGCGCTACACCTCCCACGCACATATTCGGATTATTTCATTGTGGTATCTGTGCATTCTTACTGGATCTATTTCATTCACAATGTCTCATAACATTGAGGCGAGCAAGAACATGTTGTGACCAGCTCAATGTTTGTGGACCAGGGCCAAAGCGCCCCGTTGCGATGGTTGTGATGGGTGGTGACAACTGAACTGCTCTCAGATTGACGCAGACAAGTGCGATTAGCTTAAAAAAATGCCATTACTGATGACCACCTGTGATCGAACCTTTGACCCAGTTGTGATGAGGCTTACCGTCTGCCTCAAAAATGAAGACCGAATATTCCCAATCAGTTAGTAGCTAGAAGTGAGGTGGTGACTACCAGAACCGTTGCCGTGGTTGGTCTACCGCATGCAGATACATTCACCCATAGCTCAAAATAGATATCCTAGACTTTTTTGTTCCTCCGGAAAAATGTTTTCGTTTCGGCAATAACTCGGTTAGAAGGATCGTCATGAGAGCAACATTTCTGACGGGGTTTTTTGTACTGGTAAAATAGATGGAGAAACGAGGTACACAACTATCCCGGCATCATGGCGTCCGAAGTTCACTCCAGAACGGAGAAAAAAACCTCAACGACTTCACCGAGATTGAGCAGAATCACTTGGATGGATTCCGAAAGGGAGTGATCTAACGAAAGGCTACAGATTGATAGCGGATTACGTTGTATAGTACTTCATATGGCGAAATACAGCTACTTATGACGTGATAACTTGGAGTGAAATGCTTTTCAGTAGTATTGTAACTTCGATGTCTGACTGATGAAACGTATTATCAGCCGGCAACTAGGAAAAGTTAATTCTTCGAGATTAATAAATAAAACAACAAATATAACTTGTGAAGCTAATACGGCCATCAGTATATTTTCATTTTTATTATATTTTTATTTATTTATTTATTTTAATTTAATTATTATTATTTTATTTATTTAATTTAATTTAAATTTTTTTATTATTTTATTTTTATTTTTATATTATATTTTTATTCTATCTATTAATGATGTAGATTTGGGAGGTTATTAAATTTAACAAAGCACCCGGATTGAATCATTTTCCTCTGTGTGAACAATATCAGGTATGAAATTTGCAACAAATTGCCAGAACAGTTGTGTTTTAAAAAATGCATATAAAATCTGCAAGACACTTATTTTTGAAAATTCTATTTCGTTTGATACAAACTGAAATTCAATTTATTTGCATTAAAATGGCCAGAGTCTATCAAAACAAGGAATTTAGAAATTAGCAAGACTATGAAATACATATCTCCTGATGTATGTATTAAACCAAAGTACCGTACCGGCAATAAACTAACGGATCTCCAAACATTGACGAGGTAAGCTTCTTCTTGAAACTCTAGTTGAACTGGTCAAATCCAATTTTATCGAGCAATGCCAAAAAGGATGAGTGGAAGTTTCGTCTTAATCAAGACGAGATTTTCACGTGCGTGCACTTTCAGGCTGCATTATGCGTTAGCCTCATCAGACCAGGACGTGCATTTATTTTGTTGAAAAGATGACAGAAGGAATTAAAACTGACTCGTTTTTGCACAGGGAGTGATGTAGGCACGTGAGCATTTAGCGATTAGATTAATACAGACAAGCTGTCCCCCCCCCCCGGTTGACGCTCACGTGTGCCAGCTGATGTACAAACAGTAAAACAGCTTCTGGGCAACACTTTCGCCGTTTGTTTACCCGTTCCGAAATGTTCATTTAAAAGTGCAACTCTTCGCTCATCAAAAGCAACTGAATATGAATGTCAACCATTGTTTTTCGAAGCTTTAGTTTATCAAGGAATAATACCACAGCTACTAAGTCACATATTCCGATTCAATCAAGCTTTGGAATACACAACTTCGTAACCCTTTTTATCAAAATTTTGACTTAAGAGTATGCTAATATTTTATTTTACGCCAATCTACCAACACAAAGGTCTGCGTATTCAGTTGTTCTATAGGGGGTGGCATAGATTAGATACAAGGAGATCAAGTGTAGGCAGACCACGGAGTTTGTCGACTTGCATGAAATTGACCAACATCATGTTCAGTTTACTCGCTCAAGGTGTTCGCTGTTGAATGTGTAGCTTAAGGGTTCCGGCTCAACTATACGAGTGACGAAAGGGACAAAGAATTGCACAACACAGTGCTGATGAGTCCCGACGAGGACGAAACAGCTATTCAAGGCTCATCACAGAAATTCGTCGAAGATCGAACTCATCTTTTCATTTGACGCACTTTGTATTATCATCATTTACTTTATTTTTGTTCGCCCAATGCAAATAAGTAGTTTTATTTGTCTTCTATCTGGGTTACGTTCAGTCACATGCTGCAACAGGAGAAAGAAGTGTTACTTTCGAGCAAAGATGATGGGATTCGAGCACTCGCTTTCCGTTGGAGAGTGGTACTGTAACACTTGCAAGCGGGGCCAATAATATTTTATCGTGAGCGCTTGTATCTCCCTGGATCTTTTTGGTTCATGGCTTTTTATTGGTTTTGTCTTGCAGGTTTAACTTTAACCTCAACCCAAGGAGGACCTGTCTGCCAGTGATTTTTTTGCGCCACTCCTTGTCCTGCCTCAACCACCGTTTCCCCGTCGTCGTTCATTGCCCCGAAGGCTCGTATCGTCTCCAGCTGCGATAATACAAGCCAAGGGACATCCTGTTATGCATCTCTATTCATTCGGCTGCAGTGCGAGAGCCCGGAGCACGTTAGCATTACAATACTGTTCAATCAGAAGTTATATAGCATTCTAACATGCGGGTTAGATTGAATTAAATCTAACCGAGATGTCATTGAAATATTACATTGTAGTAATGCGAGGAAATACTTATTCTTCAGTGACCATGAGAATCAGTGCGGATAATTGAAGAGATTCCAGTTTACCTCAGCGCATTGCGCAGCATTTTAGCGGTCTTCCAAACTCCTGTTTGTGAAAATCAGATTCTCTTTTTGGAACCGTTCATCTGAAATATACTTTTTGTTCCATATCGGTCAGAATTTTAAATAAATAAGAATTTATTAACTGGTTCCTTTTCAATGCATTTGACGTGGCTAATTATCATCTTCCTGAGTCGAATCAAACAGCTTTTTCAGTTCAGCTAGGTTTACAACATAAAATGTATCGATTAAGTGTGTTAAAGGCTTTAAAATGTTGCAAAATAAAATAAATGGTTATTTTGATTGTCTTGGTGTTCAAGCAATAAAATTCCTTAAGCCTGTTAGCACAATGTCTGGTATCCGACGGACAAACATTGTACCGCTGTGCTTGCTGGAACTTTACCTTTCGCGAAAACCCAAGTTTTCTGGATTATGCTCACTCTTCTTGTTTGATCGGGGACGTTTAGTCATTTCAGCATCCCGCGAACCGCATGTACATTGAAAAGATANATGAAACTAGGATGGGGGAATCGGGTGTTAGATCCATTTTTGTTTGACCAATTAATTGAAGTAATTTTCCTCTGAACCATGACCAACTTTTACTACAAGATAGGTAGACCCAACTGCAGTACCGAGTCGACGGGCAGTCATTGCAGGTACACCGTCTCTTTTAGATGGTACAGTAATAAAACCGGGTTTCTCTTCGACCGTTGGGCATTTTGGCCTTGGGGTTGGAGGGTGGAGAGGGGTTGCTGGGATATGTTCTTGTAAAAATATAAGGGGTAATCAATGCCAGATAAATAAGTAGTTAACTCTATAACCTTCTAACGCTTCCTAACTGCACAGATGCTATAATCTGTACAATGGAGTTTTTAATAACACACTTTGTAAAGAGCAGGACAGACCCTTCGGGAGTATAAATAGTGCCCTGTCTGCTTGAAATTTTGCCTCCAACAGTCTCATGATGGTTTAGGGTGGCTTTATTGGGTTGTCATAGGCGAAATGCTCCTATATGACCATGCATCTCAAAGAGCCTCTGCTGAGGACACTCGACTCAATGCCTTCTCATGGCGGGGGTGTTTTTCCGCCAAAGTGAATGAACAAAAAGCCAACATCCGGGGCTGTAACCGGGTC